>VXAX01006290.1:0-97710 GCA_013399835.1 Leptocoma aspasia
GAGGAGAGGAGAGGAGAGGAAGTGCTTGAGCATGCCCGTGTGGGACCCTGAGGATGATGGAGGATGAGGATGAGGGTGAAGGAGGGCAGAGCAGGGATGAAGGAGGGGTTTTACAGCTCAGCTGAGCGCTGCACCTGCAGGGAAGGGAGAGACATGGACCCCACAGCCCCCAGACCATGAGTGACCAGCAGGGATGGGAGGGAGGAGGAGAAACCTCTGGGATGTGGCCATGGGGATAGGGTGGGGATGCTCCAGCTGCAGAGAGAGGGGCTGAACATGACCCAAACCAGGGCTGTGTTTCCTCTCTGGACTGTCACCTTTGCTCCCTGGCAGCGTGTGGGACTCGGGCCAGCTACGGGCCGCGGATCGTGGGGGGCAACGCGTCGTCCCCCCGGCAGTGGCCCTGGCAGGTGAGCCTGCAGTTCCAGGGCCACCACCTGTGCGGGGGCTCGGTCATCACCCCGCGCTGGATCCTCACGGCCGCCCACTGCGTCTACGAGTGAGTGCCCAAATCTGCTTGCTCTTAAAAACCACCTGCAGGACACACTGCCCCAGCCAAGGCTGATGCCGTAGGATCTTGGCTTTTGAGTTTTTCATGTATTTGTCATCCTGCAGTTCTTCAGTGTGTAACTCTAAACTCCATATACAGTGTTAGCTGCTGATTTCCCATTTTGGGCAGAAAACACAATTCCTCTCCAGGCCTGGGAATCAAGGACACCTCACTGTCTCAGGCCCTGAGAGATGGAAACAAAAGTGAGTTGGCAGGGCAAACTTGGGGTAAATTACTTCATTACCTGAAGCTGTAATTGGAAGACTAACCTCCAATATGCAAATGGACCAAACTTTTTAAAGTGTGAAAACCCATGACCCATCATCCATTTTGGGTGTAGCCACTGGAGGGGGCTTTGTCTGCCTGGAAGGTACCCTAAGTTTTTTTACAAGGAGGGAAAAATTAGGGAATTTACAATTTTCTACAATTATTGTAGGAAAATGACTACGTATCTTACTTACAGTTTAGACAAAGTCATTTGTCTAAACTGTAAGATATGTAGTTATTTTCCTAGAGAGATAAGACAGCTCCGATTAAAACAGCTGAGATGACACACTGATAAACACCTGTTTGTGAGTGGAAGAAGATGCAGAAGCTTAGGATAATGTACCTGAAGGCCCTTCAATAAATATACCCGCTTGTTATTCCCTTAATTTTGTCTGGCCTCTCTTTTTAGGTAGTCCCCAAAAGGCATCATAACATTTACATTTCACCCAGTTTCCAGATGTTCTGGCCACTCCCAGCTCCCTGGGAAAACATCTTCAAATAAGATTTAAGTGCTAGATTTTAGGTATCCCAACCTGCAATTTCTGTAAATTGCATGTACAGAATTTGTATTTGGCTTCTCTGATCCACTGGAGCGCCAAAATAAATTACAGGATTCTTTTAAAGTTGACAGGATCAATCAGTGATTATTAGTCACTTGTACTGTGCTTTGTACCCTTTGCCACTTACTCACTATTCCTTTTTATGCAGTTGAAGAGGTCTTCAGACTGTAAATAGATGCTAAATACTTATTTAAACTCTTCTTCTTTGTGTAATTACAAACATATATATAATGAGCTATCTGGTTTTGCAACTTTGTTTGATGCTTATAGTGCAGGAGCACTTCTTGCTCTTACAAATTCCACTTGCACCAAAGACATTTAGACAGATAAAATGGGATTTGTCTGACCACTTTTAAGCACCTACAACATGGATGCCTTTTTCTGAGTAAGTTCTTGTAGGATGCTTTTATAACCAGTAGAGAGAAGACATGGGAGAGAAAAACCCCACTCCTAGTTCCTATTTAGAGCCCTGTGTTGCCATAAAAATAATTACTTATGAATTCAGCATTTTAGAACCTTTGTCCTTGACTTTGTCCCCCCGCAACCCGGGTGGTTGTGGTGTGTTTGAAGGGTGATGGAGATGGGAGCTGGCAACACAACCCACATCCCTGGAGCCTTTCCCCAGGGAGAGAGGCCAAAAGGAGAGGAGCTGCTCGTGTGCTGGAGGGTGAAGGGTGTGCCAGCTTGTGAACTGGGGCAGAAACACCTTCCAGAAGGGAAGCTTCTCCTTGAAAATGCCCTGCCACAAGTGCTGCTGAGGTCTGGCTGAGTGCAGGTGTTCCAGGCAGCAGCTGTGGGGTCTCATAGGAGCACAGACAGCTGGGCTGATGAAAAACTCTCACATATTTCTAGTAAGATACATATAATTGCACTGATAATGTACCAGTGACCCAGTGTCTTACTAAGATTAGTCACCCCTTTTACATTTTTAAAAATTAGATGCAAAACATAGCCATCATTAATAGAGGGGTAAGCCAGTACAGCAGACTGGAGTTATTTGCCTGTTGTATGTGATCCATAAGCTCAGGGGACAATTAGAAAAACCTGAGGGTTTTCCTGGAGGTTTGACCCTCTCTTCTACCTCTTTATTCCAGCCTGTACTTGCCAAGCTCATGGAGTGTTCAGGTGGGTTTTGTGACTCAGCAGGACAGCCAGGTTCACCCACATTCAGTGGAAAAAATAATTTACCATCGGAATTATAAACCCAAGACTATGGGGAATGACATAGCACTGATGAAACTGGCAGCACCTCTGGCTCTCAATGGTAATTTATCTCTGTGAGCTTTCACCTGACTTTCTCAGCTTCCCAGCTAAAACACCCCTGTCCACACAACACCAGCAGAAACCCCCCAGCCTCAGTGTGAGCACCTCCTCTGTACTCCATATGCAGGCATGGACAGCAACAACGTGCTGCAAAATGTTCCCAGCCCACTCTGGTATTGATTTACTGCAGCCTTTTATTAATAGGCAAACATTAACTTTATTCTTTCTAAATATTCTTCCTATCTAAAATAAACACCCTGCCTCATTCTGCTTGGAGGTCACAGAGATTTTTATCATGTCCTTTCCATGAGTACTGGGGGATCCAGAAGTGTCCAAAGCTGAAAATCAAGCTTGAATTTCAAAGAGAAGAGAAGACAATTTGAATATAATGATGATTTAAACTAAAACTACTTTTATTTTCTTGACAGGATGCTACCTGCAGTTGATACAATGAGTTGAAATAATATGTAATAATTTTGTGTGAATTGAAATGCTCACCTGCTAATCACTGTGAGCTGACTGCAAAGGGGAGCTGGCATTCTTTGACACATCTAGACAGTCCTTTTCTAAATCAATTCTCTTGTAATGGTTTAAAATTTCACTTTTAATGAAAATTAAGCTTGATTTTGTTCTGTTCTGGTCTCTCAGCTACTGCTGATTTCTTCTGCTGATGAATAGCTTTGGGAAGCTGTAAGGAGCAGTAGAGGCTGTGCACCTGGGCACGATCCCACGTTGTTCCATGCTGGGGGCTTGATCCCTTGAGTTGGGATCACTGCACTGTGGAGAACAGAACCACTGGGAACTGCCCAGTTATATTCTGTATTTTCCCTCCCTTTTCTCAGCACCCATTTGTCCCTGCAAGCATCAAGCTCTGATTTTATCCCATGGAATTCCATGTCCCAGAGCACAGAGGCACCGAAACTCTGCGAGCTGATGGGTGGGAAGCAAAGAACCCTCCAAGAATCTTTTTGCCCTCTCAGGGATGTGCACACCCAGCTCCTTGTCTCACCCCAGCAGCCCTGGAGCCTCTGATCTGCCCTTCAGCTGCATTTCTTGTTTGCTCATTCTTCAATTTATTGACCTGCTGATGCCTCTTTGTGTTGCTTCATACCCAAAACTCATTGGGGCTACCGTGGGTGTTGTCTCAAACCCTCAGTGTTGCCCTCAAGTTGAAAAACCTGCAGAAAACTGCCAGGCTATTTATGTGGGGAGTGGGTGGTGTTCATCACAAGTTCACTGCAAGCCAAATTTTCAAGTTTTTCTGAGACATATCAACTTTTTTTGCTAAATTTTGATTCTCTTCTCTCTCCCCCTATTTGTTTTTTTTTTTTTTTTAATAGGTCACATTGAACCGATCTGTCTGCCCAATTTTGGTGAACATTTCCCAGCAGGGAAAATGTGTTGGGTATCAGGATGGGGAGCAACTGTGGAAGGAGGTATTTTAAGTTGTCTGCTGACAATTTCACTACATGCACACATCTTACCTACAGTAAATACGAGGTTTGGTTGGGGCACTGTTTAACACTAAATTTTCTGGAATATCTGGAGGGAGAAAGAAGACATACTACTAAATTTTATGCACAAACTGAACTGAAAAAAGTGCTGTGCAAACTCTTATCACAAGGAATGGATGGGTATCCTCTGAAAGTGTTGAAAATTACACATATAAAATGTCCCCAGTGTTGTACTCAGCCTCAGTCAAACCCTTAGAACTCCTCAGTCAAACCCTTAGAAGCACAGCATGAATGCAAGAATTAACCATCCCTTTTTTTTAGAGAAAGCATATGTGTATTTTAAGGCAGATTGGATGATGTAGAAATTGGATAAAACAACATCAAAAAGAAAAGGGAATTTTTTTTTACCATGACTCATGGGTCATGTTAATCAATAATATAAACTGAACCACCTTCACTTGAAAATGGGTGAATTGTCAGGTAATTGTTTTTTATCACTCTTCATTCATGTCATTGAACGTGTTCCTGTTGTTCAGAGAACAAGAACAGAACATTACCTGACCCACAGATAACAGCCAAAGGTGGGGAGAAAATGAAAGCAAGGTTTGCCACAAAAAACACCAGCCCTAAATTGACAATAGCAGTGTGCAAATACTTCCATGTGAAGAAAGGACTTGTTCAGGCTCTGAATGAAATAAAATAAATATTTATAACGTAAATCAGATGTTTGCAGATGATTTGTTGACTAACAGAACAGGTGATAAATTCAGAACAGGTTTTGGCAATAGTATTGAACACAAAGTTCAACAAGCTTTTTAGTTTTATTAGTGTCATTAATTGTCTAGTTTGAAGTGGAAACACACAATGTCCAGATTTTATTGTTATTTTGCACACTCTGATAATCCACATCTCTACAGAGTGGATAATTGCTGTGTTCTGCAAGTGATGAGACACCAAGTTGCCTTACTTTTGTCTTGTCATTTAACCATGTTTCTTTCATCCTTCCCTGCCAATTCTTTGTATATAAAACATTCTCTGTTTATAAATGGAGATTATTTTGAAGGACAGGAAGGTTTTTTCTGGTTTTTTAACAGGTGACACATCTGACACCATGAATTATGCAGGTGTTCCTCTGATTTCCAATGCAATTTGCAATCACAGGGATGTCTACGGTGGGATCATAACTTCTTCAATGCTTTGTGCTGGCTTCCTAAAGGGAGGGGTAGACACCTGCCAGGTATGGAAGTTTCCAAACTGCAACTGTGCTCATTGGAAATGAAAAAACATGAGTGATAAGTTATCAGAAGGCACTCCCAGGCTTTTCTTGGGCAAACATTTGGGTTTGTGCCATTTATTCTGCTTACCACAATTATCAATCAGTGACCGTGTGCATTCACACGCTACAATTTCCTTTTTATTCTTCTTCTCTGGACCTTATCTGTTACTTCTGAAGCCAAATTTGCTTAAGACATGTTTTGCTGCATGTGCTGCAGCACGGTGCCATCCCTTCTCTGCCTTGGCTGTGACCTCTGCACTGCACTGAATTGCACTTCCCTGCACTGTGAGGAGCTCCAGAGACCTGCAAGGTGCAGAAAACCCGTGGTGAAAAGCAGCCAGATAGGGCTGAGGAGGAATTCCTGGTGGAAGGTGTCCCTGTTTCAAGCAGGGGGCTTGGATCTTCATGGACTTTAATGTCCCTTCCAACCCAAACATCTCTAGGATTCATTAACTTCATGCTTCCAGATTTGCTCCATCCCAATCACATCTGGGACAAAGAAAAGCAAAGGCAGTGGGTGCCTAGATCTGCATTTCATCCTCTTTTTGCACAGAACCCTCCCAAAAAGGCACTTGGCATCAGCTCTGCCTGAAGACCTGCCCAAAGGCAGCGTGCTCAGCTCCACGTGACAGGAGGAGCCCTGCTCAACAGTGGGACAGGCTTGTTCCAAATTTCCTTTCTTCCAGTTGTTGTGCTGGCTCTGATTCACATAGGGCAGGAAACTGCCCCAGCAAAGCAGAAATGGGGTGTTTTCAGTACTTAGATGTGAATCCATTGAGTTGAATCTGCATAGCAAAGTGTCTGGGAAGGGCTGGAAAAGCAGGCAGGAGCAGGCAGGGAAGGATGTGAGATGTGAGCTTGGTGTTGTAACCTTGGGCTCAGCTCAATAGCCAGGAGCCAGGGAAAGAAAAATATGGTCTCATACATGTCTCAAAAGTCCCCAAGTCCTGCTGTAATGTGCTTTTCCCAGGACCCAGAACAGAGCAGAAACAAGAGATTTTGAATTACTGGACTATGTCTCTCCCTCTACCTCCCCAAACAGACAATTCCCTCCTTTTCTGGGACACTGACATTTGTTTTAATTCTTTTTCCCTCAGGGAGATAGTGGGGGGCCTTTAGCATGTGAAGATATGAGTATCTGGAAGCTGGTGGGGACCACGAGCTTTGGAGTGGGCTGTGCAGAGAAGAACAAGCCAGGCGTCTACAGCCGAACCACTTCCTTCCTGGACTGGATCCATGAGCAGATGGAGGTCTGGGTTTGCCCTGTTCCTCCACCTCTGGTTGTCACTTTGCTCCTCCTGTGCCACATGTAGCCATATTTGCCATATTTTAGCCCATCTTTGTCAGAGCTGAGCTGTGTTGTATGGACACGTGGAATTCGAGGGGGTGTTTGGGGATTGGGACTGACCCTCGGGTGCAGGGGTTTGGTGAGGGGCTGGGGGCACCCCAAAGGGGTAGAGAGGAGAGGACAGCACATCCATAGGGGTGGGAATCACAGGGGAGGGGGACTGGAGCAGAACAGGGAGCAGGGAGGTGTGGAAGGGCTGAGTCAGGTGATGGGGGTCAAGGAAAGAGATCACTGAGGACAATACTGTGTACAGTTCTGGTGCCCCCAATACAGGAAGGGCATGGAAATGCTGGAGCAGGTCCAGGGAAGGGACACAAAGTTGCTAAGAGGACTGGAGCACCTCCACAAAGAAGAGAGGCTGGGAAAGTTGTGGCTGTTCAGCCTGAAGAAGAGAAGGTTGTTTGGAGACTTCAGAGCACCTTCCAGTGTCTGAAGGGGTTACAAGGAAGATGGAGAAGGACTCAAGACCTGTCAGGAACTGTAGTGACAAGACAAGGAGTGATGGGTACAAACTGAAAGTGGGGAATTTAGGTTAGCAGTAGGAAGAAATTCTTTACTGTGAGGGTGATGAGGCTCTGGCACAGGTTGCCCAGGGAGGTTGTGGATGCCCCATCCCCGGCAGTGGCCAAGGCCAGGTTGGATAAGGCCTGGACCAGCCTGGGATAGTGGGAGATGTCCCTGCCCATGGCAGGAGAGGTTGGGATGAGCTGATCTTAGAGGTGCCTTCCAACCCTTAACCTTCTGTGATTCTGTGACTTGGTTTGAGGCCGTGGGGCTGCTACAGAGAAGCCTGGGGAGTGGAAGCTGAGTGGGCCAAAGAAATTGCAGAGGGAACATGGCTGGAAGCAGAGCAGAGACAGGGAAATGAGGGGACACTGCAGCCACCTTCACCTGACCCAAGGGTGGCCCAGTGACAGGAGAGCAGCTCTGCTGCTGTCAGCACCTCTCCAGTGCTGCCAGGGAGGTGCTGGGTTCAGGCAGCTGAGCACAGACAGGCACTGTGCTCCAGGTGGGACTCCCAGGCAGGGCTCCACTGCCTAAGCAGGGTCACCCAGAGCCATTTCAGAGATCTCAGGCTGTCCTGCCACACTCAAAGTGTTCCTGCAGAAGGCAAGGATCTGCAGCTCACCCTGGGCTGCAGCCACCATCCATCCCCATGGGGATGGCTCAGATACCCTGAGAGGGCTGAGGTGCTGCCAAGTGCACTAGGACACCTCAAGTGGCACTAGAGAGGGCAAGTGCAAGGCAGGAGATCCCTCCTCCAGTGCCCTGGGAGGCTTCTGGACAGGTAGAGAGCTGTGCATAGGCTTTTAATTGCGATTTTCCTGTCTTTGTGGCAAAGCCCCAGAGTGTGCATCCCATTCTGCTGCAGCCTTGCCCTCGCAGGCAGAGCTGCTGTTCCAACACAGCTTGCTGGAGTGAGAGAATGCATGGATAGCAATGATGCCATTCCAGCAATCCAGCAATCCAGGCACACACCCCCGTCACCATCCCATTTGTGAAATACGTGAGACTTCCCTCTCAAACCAAACTGCCAATATCAAACATTCACAGACAAGCAAATGCCCAAAATAAGGTGATGCGTGCAATTTCAGATCAGCCCACATCTGAATAATGTATGACACACACTGTTTTCACAACTTATATTGCACATGACAATTTTGCTATCACAAGCTTATCTGTCACTCAAAGATAATGGGAAAACAGGATATGTCTGAATCTTCTAGACCTGTAACATTACTTGATTTTCTTCCCCCTGAATATATCATTGTGATTTATTTTCATATAAAAACATTTCAGATTTAGAGCTCATATCACATGAAATCACAGATCTCCATTATAAAGTGATCAAGGGAGAAAAAAAAGTACAGCAAAATCTTTGTTGAGCCACATGCTAAAATATTGGAATTTTTCAGAGGGGCATCCTTCAGATGTAAGTTTATCCCCTTAGAAAGGGTTTTCAGGTGCAGTATGGAAGCATGGACATTTTTTAATGGACTCAGAAGCAAACCTAAAGAAAGTAGAACTAGTGTGCCTTTGGAAGTGGGGCCAAGGGAATGGCTTGTACCTGGCAGAGCTGCACTGGGGCATAGCCCAGATCAAAGTGGAGCAGAGAAGCTTTGGGGTGACCTAATTGGAGCCTTCCAGTGCCTGAGGGAGCCTGCAGGAAAGATGGAGAGAGACTATGGACAAGGGCCTGGAGTGACAGGACAAGGGGGAATTGCTTCAAACCAACGGAGAGTAGATTTAAATTAGCTATTAGGAACGTATTCTCCCCTGTGAGGGCAGTGAGGCCCTGGCACAGGGTGCCCAGAGAAGCTGTGCCTGTCCCTGGATCCCTGGAAGTGTCCAAGGCCAGGCTGGATGGTGTTTGGAGCAACCTGTGATAGTGGAAGGTGTCCCTGCCCATGGCAGGGGGGTTGGAATGAGATGATCTCCAAGGCCTCTTCCAACCCAAGCCATTCCATGTTTCCATGATCCCACTGGCAGGAGCAGCTCCAGCAGCCCCTCAGTCCCCTTGGAGACCTGAGTGCAGTGGGAAAAACCTTTGAGAGTTCAATGGGTGGCAACACCAGCATTTGCAACAGACGCATAAATATTTTTTTCCCTCCAGAGAGAAGAACTGCAGACCTGAGGAGAGTGGCCGTGCTCTGGGCTCCTGAAAACCCACACCACACTCCAGCTCCTCAGAAGGACCCAGCCCATTCTTCTGGTCACCTGCTCTGAGCTCTGGACCTTCACAGAGCACCTTTTACCTTTTCTTTTTGTTACTGGCAACTGCACCTGATGCAAACTGTTGCACATTCAGCCTGTTTTGGGTGGAAGAAGCAGATGGATGATGGATGATGAGCATGTGTGTTTATTGTCAGCTACAAATTTTACACAGGGAAAAAAAGCTGACTGATAACCCTGCATGCTGTCACAATAAAGTTTTGCAGAAGAAGACTAGAATAACTATAGATCAGGTTGCTCACTATTATTTTAGTACTTACCTTCCAAGAACCAGGCTACAAAAATACCTTTTCTCCTGAAAGTATTCATATAAGTCCACAAGAGGTCTGTGCTCTGTTGCACAGGCAGCAGCAGCTTCCTTTGAATCCAAAAGCAAGCAGGAAGCAGAAGGTTGGCACTTTTGACAAGTATGTTCAACTCTTAGAAAAAAATAGTCTCTGAATTCAAATATATTAGCATGTCACTGTGAACAAAGTTCCTAAAAAATTGAATTCTTAGGTGTTTTCCTGCAGTAAATAGCTCTGATATGAGCAACAATGAGGTTGTAACTCAACTGGAATATTCTGAGATTACTGAACTTAAATGGAAGAGGAGCTTCTTTATGCCCTGCCTTCCCTCCTTTTCTCTGCTAATGGGACAATACAGATCCCACACTCTTTTGACATCAGTGTGTGGATGGATGGATGCCAGCCAGACAAAGGACAAAATACCTGAAATGCTGCTGTGGTTTCCTGATTCCCATTTTAATACAACAGTCTCAGCTATTTTTAGGCTGGAAGAGGCCTGCTTGTTTGACACTTACCCTTTGTAAAAATCCCAGGGTGAAAGTTGTCAATTTTTGGATTGATCGCTGGGGATGGCGTGGGCTGAATAATGGATAAGATTGTCAGAGCTTTCCAGTATCAGCCAAAATTGATCTTATCATCTGATCAGGTGCTGGTGATCTGCTTGAGATGTGGTTTTGGATGCAGTCTGTGTGCTGCTAAATCAGTATTTGCATCACCACTGCTGCAAGAAAGCGCCGGCAGAACCAGAATTTAATTTTTGCTTCAATGCATTGGGTCAAATTCAAGAGAAAACAGCAAACCCACATGAACTGTCAACCTCCACTTTGTTCTGTGGATACAAACCTTGATATCATGGGACACTGCTCCAAAGCTTTTCACTCTGACTGAAGAAACTGCAGTGCAATGGAAACAGCTAAAAAGAAGAGGGAATCATTATTGCAAAGCTGACACTGAAACTGGAATTAATTTCAACTGACAGAAGCATGACAGAACTACAACGAAGTATGTTGAACCCTTGTGTAGCTGAGACATTTTCAGAAGAGTTTTAATGTTCATTGCTTGTTATCATGACATTTTCACAGCCCAACATGGCTGATATTTTAGTATTATCAGCAGTCTGGAGGTGAGGGTGCTGCTCTTGGAGCTGACAGTGTTGTTATTTCATATTTCTGAAAGGACCCCTGAAAATTCCTTTTGAACTCTTCTGTTTCTATAAAAAGACTGTATGATAAGTATATGTTGTGGTCTGCTTTTGTATTAAAGAGAAACCCAGAGTGAAATGTGGAAAGCTACTGAAATCTTCCCAACCAGAAGCCACATTGACCTCCAGATCAATGACAGTCACTTATGGGTAGACCCAGCCCAGTGAGCCTGCAAACCTTCCTTTGTTCTTCCTTCTGATTTCTGTTAGACCCCTTGCTGTGCTGTCCTAACAATGCACAGGCAGGATATAGAATCATAGAATCATGGAATGTTTTGGTTTGTAAGGGACCTTATATCATCCAGCTCCAACCCCCTTGCCACATAAAAGAGTCACTCCCTACAGGTGGATTTTCCTCCTCCTCCATATGCCATTAACACTCGTGTCAGAGGCTTTAAAAGAAATATAATCACAATATTAACATATTTCTTTATATTAAGCCAAGTGAATATACCTGTAGGGTTAGGACATTTGCCGTGGGAGCTGTTTTGTATGGACATGGGCACTGTGCTTTATTCAGAGAGGTGAGACTGATGAACTGGTTATCAGTATTACAGCTGGAATGAACTGGTGCACAGAAGAGTAACTTTTCAAAGAGTTTTTAAGGCAGGTTACCAAACTTTTCCTTTTCCTTGGGATTTCTTCTCTTTATTCAACAAAAATTATTTTCAGCACCACATGTGCGGGTACAGAGGGCTGCCAAAGCAGGTGGGGCTGAAGGCAGCTCTGGTTTAAGTAATCCTGATTAGGTGTTTCATGGTAAACACCTTGGGAGTGTTTAAGACCTTTATATTAGGGGAGTGTATATTTGCCACGTTATTAAAGAGGCTGATGAAACAGCCTTTGGTTTGGGAACTCAGATCAGTGGTGTGACACAGGGTTAAATTACAACCACAGTATCCCTTAGGAACACAACCTGCTTGTGGGCACAGCCTTGCAGCAACATCACAGACTGTCAGGGAATTATTCCAGTGTTCTTCACAGGCTGGACTTTGTGAGAAATGTCCAGCACGTGAAGAAAAATTCCTTTGCCATTCATCATCTGTTCCTGTCACCATGACAGTTTAGCCAGGAAACTGAGACAAAGCTGGTAAGTTTGGATGAACCACAAGTGATTTTTATTCAATATGCAGTTTTCCCAGACATTCTGAGAAATATCACATGGATGAACTCTCCCTTGACCAATCTGAATTTTTTTTTTCCATTTGTGATGCACAAATAAGCAGGAAATTTCTGTAAAGAGGCAGAGATAAGCATAAAAACAAGATCCTAAGATTGGTTGAGAAAGCCAAACTGCCTTCTAAGAGGTGACATGCATTTAACTTGCTTTCAACATGCTTTTAACACATCCTGCACTAGGTACATCCCAGCATAGAGGTGGGGATCTGCCCAACTCTGCTCTTAGGGCAAGATTCAAGTAAGTCTGTAAATGCAAATGTAAGAACTGTACATTAGGCTTAAAAAATTTAGATCTGGCTCTTCACATTTTAGAGTGTCTCCAATATCCACACAAAGCAGGTTGAAAGCTTTCACTCTGAGTGCTGCACTGTGCATCCTGCTGGTTCTTCTTCCAGCCTAGTTTGATCCCTGAAAGGTGCACACACTCCAGCATCTCTGTGAGTGTAGCACTGGTTTAAGATCTGCAGGCCAAATTTATTTCCTCCAACAAAAAGTCCTGTGAGAAGCAGTAGCAGAGTTGTGGGCACCAAGAGCCCCAGATTACATAAAGCACAGTAAGAAAGGAGCTTACCTGGTGTGTTTGACTTTAGGGAAGGAACAAGGAAGTGTTTCTTATCTGGACTGAAAGAGCACACTCGATCATTGCCTCTAATCTCTCTTTTGATGTGTTTAACACCAGCAGAGGCTTCCAAGTTTGTTTTGTTGCTTTTGTCACACGTTTTCTTGCTGGTGGAGCTCCAGCCCCAGTAGAGGACAGCAGGTTGTGGCCCCAGCATCAACATCAGGTATATGAGTAAGTTTTTGAATAGTTTGCATCATTTTTGGCAAGGGAGAGGTAAAAATTTTGACAAGAGAGAGGTAAAAAATGCACCAATCTTGTCAAAATATGACCAGACCAGTTTTTCCTGATCAAAAGAAAACTGACTCCATCACCAATTCATTTCCCCGAAGAGAGCTTTGATAGCTGCCAGCCTGAGCAATGCAATTGTAAAATGCAACGAGCAAGAGGAAAAAAGATTATTGATTTCCCCACCTCCTAGTGCTGGAGTGTATTTACTCCAGGTAAATGCAGGCACAGGGCTGGCAGCTGAGGCAGGAGCCTGGCCTTGCCTCGGGCACCCACATCAGAGCTCTGCTCTGGGGCTGCCAGCCATAAATTGGTCCCCATAAATTGGAGCTTTCAGGTGAGAGAGGGAGAGAAAAATATAAAGGGAAGAGAAAAGAACAAGAATGCCTCGACACACCACAGCATGAAGCACTTAGAGGAAACAATTCGCCCTTAAAATCACCACGAAATCATAATTCCTTCCTACAGGCTTCCCACTGTTTGAAGGACATTTTGCATAGAGGGTCAAGTGGAAGGGAGTTTTAAATCCTTCTCATACAACTCCATGTGTCATTTATTTGGTCACCTTTACTCTAAAGCAGCATTATCTCTGTCAGAAACAAATTTGAAAGGCTCATAATCATACGAAGCCCACAGCAGATGGCAGCATACAGCAAAATTTTGCCTCCATCCTCTGTTTAAAAATTAAATAAATAAACACTGAGCAGTTCGTGCCTCAGCCACCAGGATGGAGGCGAAATTTGGATAATGCAAATGCAGTTACAGCCCTTGTCACATTCTTGGCTGTTTGAGGAGAGGTTACTGAGGAGATGCAGATTCCCAGCAGAGGAGGGGACTCTCAGGCACCTGGGAGTGTGGTTAGAGCATCCACAGACCTCCCCAGGTCTCCTCTGGTGGGTGCTGGCCCCAGCTCCCCAAACTGTGGGACTGCTGTGTGCTAGTGCTGCTGGCTTCTCACACTGTGGGATGCCCTGGAAATAACACACTCAGGATTTCTCATGCTTTGATATAGTTTTATTTCCAAAATCTTAAAAAAAATTTACAGTGGAATACCAGTAAGATGTCACTGCAGAGCTGGCTTTGATCCAGAGAGATCTGTTGAGCAGTTTATTATCCACATCTCTAAATACCTTTCTATTCCCATTGGAGGCTGAATTTATAATTGGACATTAACAGTGAAAAAGAACCTTCTCCTTAGAAATTATTTTGTCACTCACCAACGACAGAAAGAAAAAAGTTTATTTAGAGGTTTAGCAACCTTCCTTTTTATTAGCACTTTTACTAGGGCTAGGATGGGATCACAACTTACAGGCCTCAGGGCAAAAATAAGAACATCACACCAAAATATTTCTGCACAGGTACCCAGAGCTAGACACTTACAGCCATGTACAGATAACTGAATATTAAGAAACCCTTAAAGCTGGTGAGGAAGGGGAAGTTAAACTTGTCCATAAACAAAATACTTCATTGCAACATGGATGCAGGGAAGAGGGAAGAGAAAGGTGACACCTATTCAAGATTTCCTTCACCTCCTCCTCCTGCTTCTCCCTGCAGAAGGAGGAAAACATGTCCATGGCAGCTGGAGAGCTCTGTGACCCTGTCCCTCCATGGCTCTGCATCCCCACATCCACCCACGCCACGATAATCCCTGATTTTTATAGTTCCTCCTCTGCAATAGCCCAGATCCTCTCCGCCTCTCAGAGACCTTCTTGCCTCACAAGCCCTTTGCTTTCTCCACAGGTTTGTGTCCCTAAATGCCAACTTTCCCTCTGCTGGCTGTCCCTCATGTACCCTGCCCATGGCATTGTTGGGAAGGATGAAATAGGAAAGCCTTATAAATATGGCTGTTTAGACTTTGAGAATATGAAACATATCAGTGAAATAGAATTGAAAGGAAGTTTCGATGTCTAAGATGCCCAGCCTCTGTTACCGAACAACAGAAGAACAATAGTGTGGCCAGCTGAAGGTAATCCCCTGTTGATTAAACAATGCCCTTCTCCTCACCAAGAGTCCAAGGGTCAGAGCAGACCCTACCAGCTTGGCAAGAGGGGTCCAAAGAGTAGTTTTTAGGGTTTAAAATATAACATAATATGGTAATGTAAAGATTCTTACAGGCTATATGTAAATGCTATAGGATTTGTATATCGTACTACATTGGTTAGTGTAAATTAGAATATTCAATGTAGAAGATTTAATGCATTGTAACGGGAACTTCGCTCTCTTACTTTTACACTCTTACACTTACTCTTACTCTCTCTCTTACTTTTTACAGTATCTCTTGGTCCTGCTTTGAGCTGTGACTGGCAGCTCTTAGCAGGGCCCCTACACCCACACCCTATGAAATTAACTGCATGCTCCAAGACCAGCCTTGACTCCAGAGATCTCTCATCTCCATTTGTCCCATCACCGACCATCTGCATAACCACAAGCCACCAGACCATCAGCCCAGCCAGGCCAAAGCCTGCAACATCCCTGCTTTTCCCTAGGTGGGAACAGTCACAAATTTGCACAAAACTTGTCAGATGTTGGTATCACTGTTTCAGTAGTTTCTCCTGCAGTTTCTCTTTCAAATTCTGTCCAACAGGTTCAGGAGTGTTGGGGTTTAACTCCAGTTCCACGCAGCTGCCTCATTTCTCTCCCTGTCACAGTGGGGAGGAGAATCAGAAGGAAAAGGTGAACCTTGTGGGTTGAGATAAGAACAGCTTAATAACTGAAAATAATAATATTAATAGAAATGACAACAGCAATAAAAAGGAGAGAGAGAGAGAAATAAAACCCAAGAGAAACAAGTGATGCCCAGTGCTCACCACCCATAGACCAATGCCCAGCCCCTCACAGACAACTGTCCCAGTTTCTACATTGAGTAGGAGGTTCCACAGCATGGAATATCCCTTTGGCTGCTTCAGATCACCTGTCCTGTCCCTTGTGGCTTCTTGTGGAGCTCCTCACTGGCAGAGCATGGGAGACTGAGAGGTCCTTGGTTTAAGGTGATCACTACTTAGCAATAGCCAAAACATCCGTGTGTTATCAACATTATTCTCCTGCTAAATCCAAAACACAGCACTGCACCAGCAACTGAGAAGAAAATTAACTCTGTCCCAGCCAAAACCAGGGCATGGAGTGACTGGGGGACTGGGCAGCCCAGAGGGAGGAGGGCAGATGTGCTCCCTTCTTGCAAGAAACAGGCAGAACCCCAAGGTATAAGGTAACCTCAAGCCTTCATTCCCTTCCAAAGGCAGCACCCTCTCCTCCTCCTCAACTCCTCACCCCTCTGGGGTGGACCCTCTTGTCACACTGCCCTGTGCCCCTGTCACAGGCCCAGTCAGGGCTTGAGCCTCCTTGCACTTTTCCTGCTGTCCCTGCACAGGCGTCACTCACAGCAGCTCCTGGTCCCCTGCTCCAGTGACATCTCCTTCCCAAGGGAACCACAGCCCCACTGGCCACCTCCTCCTTCATTCCTGTGCCACTAAGCCTCCTGGGGGTTTGCAGAGAAAGGAGGGAAGCAGAGAAAGGAATGAAGTCTCAAACTGCAGATAGGCTTGAAAATAAACATAAGCCAGCAAACCAAAAATGGAAAAGATGCCTTGGAAAAGTTCAAGAACTTTACATTTGTGATTTATATCCAGGACCTTCTGCTTCCCCCTTTCACAGTCCAGGAGCACCCAAGGAGTTTGGTGGAGATTGGGCTCCACAGAGAAACTCAAGCCTAGGTGAGTGGCTGTAGAGGCAGAGCACAGCTCACAGCCTCGGGGGGCTGCGAGGACTCAGAGCTGTTGCCCTCCCTGCCAGCAGCAGATGGAAGCAAACTGGGAGCATCCCAGTTTATGTCCTGACAAATGCCAGGTCTTTCCCTCTGGCAGCCCTGCCTGCTGTTCAGTGCCAGATGTGCTGCACCTGTGGAGCAGCCCTTCCCAGCTTTCTCAGCCCGAGGGCCACAGTCATTTTAAACAAAGTCAGGACCTTCTTGGACCATGCAGCTAAATTATTTTTTATTTACAAGTAGAGGTGCTTCTTTATTTATGGAACTCCCCTTTTCCTGTTCACCCATGTATATGCATGGGCAGGTGTTCATATTTATAAAGTACTTTTCTTTTCTTTTTGCTTTTGGCAGCTGCTGCTCTGGCCAGCAACAGCTCTGGTCACTGACAGATCGGGACTGGAAATTCAGAAATGCTGCTTCAGGTGATTAATTTATTCCCTTCCCACTGCAAATGCTGATTCTGGGACCTGAAAATCCTGGTCCCTGCCTGAGATATGTATTTGCTGGAGAGGAGGGTGATGACTGCTGTTCCTGACAGCCCTCTGAGTGCTGCCAGCATCCCTTTGTGAGACACCAGGGATGTCACTGTGAGACCCATCCTCACAGGGACCTGCATGACTCAGGGGATTTGTCACTCATGAGAATCACACAAATATCACACAAAACTCAAGTGTGAGGACTGCAGCAGAGCAGGGACAGAGCCACCCCAGGGATAGGGGAGCTACTTGGGAGAGCTCCCAGCCCACAGGGCATCTTTCCCTCCAGGAAAGGCTCCTGCAGGGCTGCCCTTTCCCAAGGGCTGCCTGCACCCAGCTGGTTTCTGCCTGGGGTAACCCCTCCACCCCAAAGCTTGGCAGGCAGCAGTGTCACCTTTTGTACCCCACTGACGTCACCAGCTCTGCAATGTTGACTGAGCCTTAACCAGTCCCTATGGATAGCAATTACTGCAATTAGTGTAACATTTAATGACCACTCTTTAGGCGCTGTGGAAGTTCCTGGGAAGCCACAGAAACCACAGGCACACACGGGAATGGGGCTGCTTCCAGAGTTTATTGCCAATGATGGTTTTGCAGCAGGAAGAACTGCAGCTCCACCAGACCCATAATCCCAATTTCCCCAGTGCTACAACCTCTGCACATTATCCAGCAAGGCAGGGAGAGCCTGGAGTGGAAGGACTGCACCACTGCTCTGCCTTTTACCTGAAGGCACAGGTACCAAATCTACCAAACACTGGTAAAAGAAAGGAAGAATAATAACAAGCCCTCTGCAAATCCTGTCTCATTTGGGTCTGCACATATTTGCCTCACTAAAGAAAAAACCAAATTCTTCCTTTTTTCCCCCATCACTTGCAGCCCCTGTTCATTTTGTCCCTTGGACTGAGCACTGCTTGAAGGCTCCCCATCACTTGCATAATTTAAGAAGCAAATAGAAAATATTGTTTCACACACATATAAAAACATTGATCTGGTGATTCACTGTATTGAAGATAACTTATTTAGCAACTGGCAGAACTCACACCCAGTGATAAATGAGAGCCAGGCTGGTGAGAATGCCCAACTTGATGGTTGAACTTCCCTTTGCCCAGGATCAGCCACTAGCCTGCTTTAAATATGCTAGAAACATGTTAATCAAAAGTGACTAAAAAAATTAAAACCATAAAAAAGCTCCACAATTAAAATCAGTGTGTTTGAGTAAACACAACCAATGTAAAATAAAAGCCTCAAAAGGGATTGTCACCTTTGGATACACATCCTGCCTGAAGCCTGCAGATGGACATTTTCCTGAATCCTAACCAGCTCCCTGGCTGTGGGGCAGCAGTGACCCAGAGACAGAGCTCAGGAGTTTATCAGCATCCAGGAACTGTAAAATCCAGCACCTGAAATTAGCCTGGGCTGCTACATAACCCTTCATGGGGAGCTTGCATCACTACCAAGAAATACTAAACATTAAGTGAATATTATGCTTATAGCTGCAAAGTTATGTGCAGAGGTAAAATGTAGCTCAGTACAGGATCATGATGGGCATGATGGATACAGCAAATGAAGACAATTTGAGCATTGTTCCTTGGAAAAGGAGGGAGGGTACAGGTTGGGATACCAATGATTTGTGTTTCTCTGAGCTGTGGTAGCACAGTCACACACAGATCTGCTTTCCCAGCAATGCTGCTTTTTGAGCAGATCAAAAAGAACATTTTTTCTGAATCAGATCAGGAATTATTGCAGCTTCTTTCTTTCTTGAGTTGGTGAAAAGCTGGTTTAATTTTCGTCTGAAGCCATTCAGTAGCTCAGAGGGAGCACCCCCATTCTACCAGCAGAGAATTAGGGAATAAAGCTGTGTTGCTGCTTTCAAATTCTGTATGGGTGCCTCTCACTCTGTTGTGTATGTGACATCAGGAAAAATAAAGTGCATACCTCAGGAAAAATAAAGAACATACCTCAAGGACTGTGCTACAAAAGGTTGAATCAATTTTCATTCTCCAAGATAAATGAACTCAAAAAAAAATAAGCCAATATTCAGAAGGGAAAAGAGATTTTCTAAATGTTTAGTTAATCTGCTAATAGTGTAAGATTCATTTAAATAAGTTTCTGTGGCATCATCCTGTATAATCCATGCTGTACACAGCTCAGAAAGGTTTCTTCTGGAGGTGCCTTTAACTGCCCTGGAAAAGGAGCAGCAGGAGAGGCACAGGGACAGCCAGAGTCTCTCAGGTGCTGTTTGGGCAATACTCTGTGAAATAGGATGAAAGGATTTGTGCTGGAGCTATTTGTGCCCAGGTAGGGAGGGACAAGTTGTGATGCCTCAGCCCTTCTGGCTGGACCTCTGGCTGTAGCAGAGCATTGCCAGGGATGGAGGGAGAAGGCCTGGGTTTGCCTCAGAGCAGGCCAAAAGCAGCCACCCTGCTGACCAGACCATCACTGCCACGCTGGAGCTGAGGGGTTTTGTTTGAGCCTTTTGCTTGTCACATGGACCACCCTGTGTCACATGGACCACCCTGTGTCACATGGACCATCTCTGGCACTGCCCACAGTCCCATGGCATCACTCTCATACCACACTGAGGCTGTCCCCTGTGTGTACACTTTTGAGTGGCTGATGTTTCCAGCTCCCAGCACTGCCTGTTTCCACAGGGAAAGGCAGTGTCACCCCCTCAGGGTGCTGCTCAGGGGCACACCAGCCTGCACAGCAATGTTTTGGCTGCAGACATAGGCAGGGACTGGTATGAATAGAAAAAACAACAACAACAACAACAAAAACCAAAAACACATGAAAGTGTGAAGATTAACATATTTTGACATATCTCTATTCAAGAACAAGGGATGAGGAACAGGGGTTGTTGCACAATAACTCAAAATTTTGGTGTTTGGATTCATGGCCAAGATGTGAATATATCTTAGGATATATCCCATGTCTATACAGACTTGTGACACCATAATACAGGTGTAGAGGCATCTGATACTTTCCTGATGAGCAAACTATAAGTTAGTCTTGATTAGTAATGAAAGTTTCCAGTTCTATAATGTACATTATGTTGAAACATCTTTATTTAATTTTGAGCTTTAGCAGAAGAATTACTTTTAGTGGAGTTCTAAACTCTATTACAAATGTAGTTACCTGGGAGGGATGGTATACATTTCAAGACCCTGAAAGGGAAAACTCAATTATTCTGATTAGTTTTTTGAAGCAGGCCAGGACCATAACCTACTTCACTAAGCAGCCCTTTGCTCAGAGGATTGACCTGTGTGGGGCCTATTTATAGTGGAAAGCAGTGCAGCCCTGGGTTCACGGCTACTTTAGATGCAGGGCTGGCTACCCAGCAGTGGCAGCAAGGGCAGGTGTGGCCCTGACAGGAATAGAGGGACCAAGGAGAAGCTGACACCAGGACCCTGTGACATGGCAGGGGGTTGGACCCAGATGATCTTTAAGGTCCTTTCCAACCCAAACCAGTCTATGATGGTGTGATAGGCAGTCTTCAGGTGGTGGTGCCCGTTCTTCCAGGGCTGGGGCATGGAAGGAGGCACTGGGGAATACTGGGGAGGCAAATGCCACTGTGTGCTGATAGCAGAGATCTCCTGAGCATGACTGGGGGGCAAGAACAAGGGCTAGGAGGAGCTCAGGGTAATCCTGGTGCTGGTCTGAGCCAATGGAAAACAACTCTATCCCGAGGTCATTAAGTACACAAATTAACCAGAAAAAATCAATTCCTTTCTCTTGCAGCAAGCTCAGGCAGGGATGTGCTCAGATGCTGATGGAGGGAGGGAGGGGAAGGGGGAAACATGACCCCTCAGAACCCCTGGATTATGGGAATCTTTAACAAGCAGCATTGGCCCACCTGTGCACAGGAACCATGGCAGGGAAGAGAGGCTGGGGGATGGACTGGGATGCTCACACTGGGGTGTTGGGTGTCCCACAGCAAATTCCCCAGGTCCTGTGTGGTGCTGCCCAGCTCCCAGGAGTGCTGGGCTATTGCAGCTGGCACTAAGGGTGCAGAAAACCAAATTGAGCACCGAGGGAGAGCACTCAGGGACTTGGGCACACCCAAACATGCTCAGTTTGTAAAGAAAAAATAAAGACTTCTATCTCCAGTAATTAGTCCCTTCATACTTCCTGTCCCAATATTGCTGAAGAAGAGGAAAGCTGGAGGAAAACATGGAGTTTGCAATTATCAGCCCTTAGGACTGGCTGCAGAGGTGCAGCTCCTTCAGGTCAGGGATGGCCCCAGGGACAGGGACAGGCAGGGTCCACCCATGGTTGGTGCAGCTTCTGCCCTCCCTGTGGCCCAGTTAAAGCTGAACTCCTGCTGCTTTATCCCTGGACACTTGTGGTTTCAGGCAAAGTGGGGCAAAAATTGCTGGGCTGTGACTTCATCCCTCCCCATCTCCTGCAGGGATCTTGCATTTCAGATGGGTTTTACTCCCCATGACTTCAACTCTGAATAATTAACCACACCCCACAGCACGTGGAAAAGAATTTTTTGGACTCCATGATCTCAGAAGTCTTTTCCAACCTAATTAATTTGTGATTTCAAAACCAGTTTTGCTAACTTCTAGGTCCAGGATGCTTGTGATGGAGGACTGGAGAGGAAAGACACCATCTAAGTTTAGCTGGATGGCAAGGGGTGAAGCAGAGAACCTGCTGAAATCTGCTTTCATCCTGCTGCTTTCCTGAGAAGAGGGATTGTTGACTCTCTCCTGTGAGGAAAATGAGGTGGGCAAGAGCTTGGAGCAAAAGGCTGGCTCCCAAAACCAGGGAAAGAGGCTGATCCAGCAATTCCAGCCTTGTTCCTGCAGGAGCAAACACTGACCCAGCACGAATGGAGGGGCTCAAGACAGCCCTGCTGCCTCCCAGGGTGTAAAGGCAGGTGAAAAAAGGAATGGCCACCTCACTCTGGGGTTGCTGTAGCATTTTCCTGGAATCAGGTTGAAATCCACCATCCCAAGCAGGAGCATTAGGATGGGGCTTTTGCTGGGCTGTTTTCCCTGGTGACCATGAACAGTCACATCAGGCCATCTGAAGCCATCACTGGCCCACACTGAGCTTCAGGTGACTTGTGGTCAGAGGGGAAACCTGCAGTGCAAGCAGGAGCCCTGAAGCTGTTAAAGCAAGTATTCACTATGGCATGAGCTCGTTTTTTTCTTTTTTTTTAATGTCTAAAAAGGTAAAAGTATGCAAAGAGAAAATTATTTCCTTCTCCTAAATCTCACCCTCCTTTGAGCTGTGTCATGAGAGAGGGATCAGTTCAAGACAGGAATGGCCCAAACTTTAGTGAAGCACAGGATTTAAGGCACATCTGCTTTGTAGAGGTTTCTATGCACAAAGCTTATTTGATTTAACCACCTAAAAAGAAGAAGAAAGAGAAGAAGAGAGAGAGATTATTTAAGGGTTCATTTTCTCTCCATCAGTCCCACAGACAGATGACTCACAGTTTTATATCCTAGAGAAACATAAAGATGACAAATGGAGCACACAAAGGCATTTGTCCTCATCCTGTCCCCATTCACCCATTCTGCTGCCACCATGGCACAGGAATTGGTGTCTCCAAGGATACAAGCAAACTTGTTTTCTTTCTTTCTTTCTATTAAAAGGTGAAGTGAATGAGGTCAGGACAGTCCCAGAAAGTCCTGTTGGCACTAGGGTGACCCACCTGATGTGAATGGGAGCCAAAGGTTCATGACAGGCTGAGGCCCTGACCCTGGTGACATCTAAAGAAAATGAATTTCACCTTCCCATGTCCAGACAGGCTCCTTCAAAAAGGGAGAAAGCCTCATTGCCAAGGTTGCCCTTTAAAGAACTTCCCAGCTCTCCTCTCACCTGAAATCTGTTTGGGAGCTATTTTTCAGGAGCATTTCAGCTGAGGGTATCTCATAATTTCACATGCTCTGCAGGTTTGTGTTTCCCTAAGGCCAGGAACAGGGATTGCTTGCTTTGAGCATTGCAAATCTCTGAGACCAATGTAATACCAGAAAATTCACCAAATTAGACCTTGCAGTAGCAATCATTTTTTGTTACATCATGCAGTTACAATGGCCAAGTTTAGTTCCAGGATGGGAAGAAAACCTGTGACTAAAAATTCCTGACCAGTGTGTTCACTCCCATAACTGGTAGGGAACATTCTAATCAAAGTTTGTATAAAACTACTCTTAGGAATAGCAAACAAAGCATTTACTAAAGAACAGTTACTCTCAATAGATCCCAGCACAAACAGCAGGGCTTGTAGAGGTAACAATATAATTTAAATTGCGGGCAGGACTTTTTTTCTTACGGCTTATGCAATTTTATTAAGTAGAAGTATCTTAAAGGAACAAAGGGACTGGGCCAGGGATTTACCTCCAGTCCAGGCTAGAGAAGAGAATGAGGGGAAAAAGCCCCAGTCCTGAAACCTTCAGGTGAGAGCAGCTGGCTGGGGCTCCCAGCTTCCAAGGCTTCGTTGTGACTCACATAATTCCCCTCTCAGCTGCTCCCCTTGCAGGTGGCCCTTCTTAATGCAAACAATTAAATGGGCATTAGGTGAAAGTGGCTGCTCCTATTGCTGAATGAGGACATTTGGCAGGCAGGGAAGGGTGCCTGGGTTCTTCAGAAATCAGTCCCCTTCTCTATAGGGGCCTCATGTTTCCACATTTCCTGTTATCAAGGAGGTGAATAAAGAGGTTTTGAACCACTCCAAACAAAGTCCAACCAGTCAGGGACTAAAACCCAGAAACAGCATTTGAAGAACAGAGGAACTGTGGGTTCCAACAACCAGAAACTCATAGTTCAGTTTAAAAGCAATTAAGCCCCACTGGCCTCCTGTCAGCAGTGGGTGCTGCCACTGCAAAGCCCTTCACAGGATGGGTCAGGCTCACCTGGTCCCTCCTCCCTGCCCAAGCAGGGGCATCCCAGAGCACAGAATTGTGTCCAGATGGCTCTGGAATACCTCCAGTGAGAGATCCTTGGCTGCAAAGTGCTGCGTGCCTGTGCTCTGCACTGGTGACCAGCTCAGCATTTAACACAGTGGCTCTCTAAAGGTGCAGGAGGAGGCATTTGGTGCCAATTTAGCACTTCCAGTGGGGCAGGGCTGGTGAAAGAGCTGGGCTGCTTTCCTTTATTTACCTGCCTGGCATGAACGTGCCTGCAATGCTGGGCAAGAGCCTGTTCCAGCTTTGGGCAAACTGGTTTTGCCTTGGGAGAAAAGCAGTGTTTGTCCTGTGGCTGGTGAAATGAGAAATGCTGTGAACGCCCCCTGAATCCATCAGGTTTGCATGCAGTTCATCAGTGGCAAAGCCTGCTCTCAGCACATGTGTTTTTCCTCAAAAATGCTGGTGCTGTTACCCTTCCAGAAGCCTCAGTGGCTTTTCCCACAGTCACTGGACCTCACCAGCACTTTTTTAGGGCTGACACCAGCATGTCCCCAGCCCTGTCCCTTCCCCAGCCTCCCTGCACAACTCCACAGCTGTCTGAAACCATGCCCAGCCTGCTGCCCAGGTCTTTTTGCTCCCCCAGTTCCTTTTCCTCTCCATTCTTACTTGCAGTCCCTTCATCATTAGCTCCCACAGGACTATCAGTAGCATATCTGTCTGACACAGGCAGTTTCACTGCTATAAATTCTCCACAGCCCATTGAATAGAGACTTTTTAATTAGGTTTTAAGAATTTTCCCATTAGCAGAGAGACATTGAGAATTCAGGTCTCATTTATGAAAAGCAAAATATGTTAGAGAGGGAAGCTGCTTGGTTTACTGCAGTATTAGCATTTCCCCCCACTCTATTTATGGGCATGGATTAATTGCTGTGTTGCTACTGTGGACAGAAATATGTTTGGCAATTCATTTTATTGTGCTACAAATGACAGATTTAAACCAACGTGAGAGCCCTCTTGGGCTACTGCATTGTCTGTGTGACATACAGAGAAAATGTGCACAAAATCTTTCATCATCAAAATTTGATTGCTCTGCTATTTGCACCAAACAAGCTTTATGTTCTCACTATCAAAAAGGTTTTCTTCAAGCTCTCACTTTGCCCTGAAGATCTCAGATAGGGCTTCATATGAGAGTGGGGAAGATTGAGGCAGTGCCACGTCCTTGGCAAGTGTGGAAGGGCAAAGCTGTGCTGCCTTGGGCCCTGGACACACTTGGCCACAACAGGAGGGCAAGTGTCCTCTTCACGTGTCCTCCAGCTGCTGGGTATTCCACACTCAGGGAATTCATGAACCAAGTGTGGTATTTTTGGTGTTTTTAAAAGCCCAGATGGATTTTCCCTTCCAGGAACTGTTGCAAATGGCTTTTTGTTGAGGTGACAATGACCCCTCTTGCTGTCTGCCCTATCCCAAAACACCTTCAGGCTGGGAAGAGCTGGCACAGCGCTGTTCTGCCAATGCAATCCTTGCAGGCATCAGGTTCCTGCTTCAATCTACTCATCCTGACAAAACTTTACGTTGGAGAGATCCCAGGCAGCTCTGACAGCTGTATTTTGATCCTGCTGGGTGCATTTGATCCAGTTCTTGCTCCTCAGCCATAGATCACTGAGTGGTTGCATCACTTGTCGTGGGGTTACTCCAGGTAAGCAGGACACAGCAAGGGCAGCCTCAGGTGCCATCTCCTCTGCTGTGGCATCCTTCATCCCAGCTGGAAACCTCCAACGTGCTCCTCCAGGCTGAGCTCTGGCTTCTGCAATGCTCCCACCTGCAGTAACTTTTTATAAAAAAAAAAACACAGTAAAATAAGAAGTTCTTGTTAAGATTTTCCCATCTTGAGAGAATTTTTTTTCTTTTCTAATTCTTGTCAGAACTTTACAGTTCACTTTGTATGCCCAGTCTCTTTAAAATCTTTAAAGTGAAGATTTCAAAGGAATTTCATAGCTAGCCCTTTTTTTTCTGTTGAAATTTCTACTTCTTTCTATTTTTTTTAATCATTATTTTGTTAAATCCCTTGAAGAATTGAACTGAATAGACACAGAGTTTTCCCCTGAAGTAGCTCTCCCACTAATCATCATATATCAACTCTTGCTAACATTGGAGTTTAATATTTCTTCCTCTATTTTTAACTATATTTAATTGGTGCAGAAGAAACCTTTCCCAGCCAATATTTCCTCCCTTCACAGTCATCAATGACAAGAGCAGTAAGTGAAATTTGCTAAAACCAGCAATAATCTTGACTCCACTCTGCCAGCTCTGTAGGTAATTTTTGCTATCAGCTCAGTTGAGCCAGCCCAGGTCACTTTCTAACCTCAATTCTTTTACAGACCTTGTCACAATGTCCGTCCCTCTCAGCCTTTCCAGTCCTCACCATCAGCTGGAGACAGCAGTTTAGGCAGTTTTTGCTGCCCACTTTTGAAACCACTAGGGCAAAGCTTCTCTGAAATGACCTTTTCCTCCCACACAGGGTCTTAGGCTCACTTATTATTTCCTAATTCTCCTGCTTCTCCTATTTCAGGCACTTCTCATTTGTATTTATCTCTTTAGCTATTTATGTCAGAAATAACCTTGCAGCCCTTTGCCTGCATTGCCTGGTTTTCAAAGTTTTGATCACTGTTCCCATAGTAGCAAATGAGAGCCATGGAATTTTTTTTTTAATATCTCATGTGTCCCAAATAATATTCAGTCCTTGACATGTGAGGTGAAACCCAGAGCTCTCAATCTGCTCTAAGAAACTGCCAGGAAAGGAAAGGAGTAACATTTCTTTTTAGCTTGCAGGGTGATTGGCTGCTGACCCCTGCCTGCTCCTATTTACACTGCTAATTGCTCTGACATTAATGAATGAATTATGCTAAAGTGATGCAATATGGGCAATATACATCAGCTGTTCCATGCCACTGCTCTCAGAAGATCAGTGTTTGGGGCTGCTGGGTGATCTCAGTGACCCCCTGTCCCTGTCCCTGTATGCAGGTGAGAGGTGTTGGCTCCTGCCCCTTGCAGGTGATGCTTTTTCACTGCACCTGCAATAATCCCTCCCACCAGTCACTGTGGAAGGGAACAGACCCAAAAACCTTCTCCATGTCATGAGTGGTGCTGAATTCGGGTCTTCCTTCTGGGAATCACAAGCAATCCACAGGCGTGGGTTTGCTTCAGGTTTTGGTGAGTTTCTGAATGATCTGCGAAGCTCCACCCATCAGCATTTTCCATTCTCCAAACAAGGACATTTTTACCAGATTCAGTGTTTAACCCCAACTAGATTATCTTGGCTTTGAGCTTGAAACTTTCACTAGACAATTTGAAAAGATGTCCCTGAGAAATGATGAAAATCAAAAGATGCAATAATAAAATCATGGGATCAGCCAGACTAAATTAATCCCTCCCTAGCCCAGTTCCCTGAGCCAGTTACAGGTGCTCACAGGAAAACTTCCAAGAAACAAAGATAATCCAGTCATACACCACATTATTCTCATTTCCCACTCCTGCTCCATCATTTTATTGAATGTTTTCTGGTTGTTTTATTCTGAGAATTGATGAGCAGCTTTTGCTCAAGTCCAGCCAGCCCAGGCAGAGATACTTTCCCAAAAATACTCTTCCAACCTCTAAGGATTTGCATCTTAGACATTTCCTGAGAGAGATGTGCAGTTTGGGGATTTAACAGCCCCAAACAGTTTTTCTTCAATGAGTTAATCCAGTTGCTTTTTAGACTTGTGGGAAATTTTAGCATCCACAGCTGAATTACTTCATATCCCTGTGCTAGGTGATGAACCATTATCCTTCATGTGCTTCTAACTTACTACTGAGACTTTTATGTTAGATGAGACCATGAGCTGTGCCTCCTGTGACCTGTATGGATCTGGAGAGACCTGGTGTACATAAATATTCCTGAAGTGGATGCTGTCCCACACCACCATCCCCACCACGGGACCTTTTGCAGGCTCGAGATTGAGAACACAGCATGAAAAAGTAGACACAGAGTGGGTTTATAAAACGGAAAAACTTTGTAAATCTGTGATTCTCTATTCCTTGCCTAAGAATTATTAATCTGTCGTTGCTAAGCACTGAGCTGGTGTTTTCACAAAACTGTCTGTTATCCTCCACGTGCTCCTGTCATGCTCACACTGCACTCACACTAACCTGAGTGGGCACAATCAGCTCTGGGTCCTTTATTGCAACTGAGAAGGTGGGATTGCTCCCTTCCCAGGTGTGCACCACTCCGTATTTCCAGACAGGATGCCTCACATGCCATCCAACCCTGCAGTTGTTCCATTTTGCACAATCCATCGGAGCAACTGCCTCATGTTTTTACTGCCTCGGAAATTCTGTGTCACCAACAGATTTTACCCTCCCACCTCCCCTTTCAGATGGTTTTTGAGCCTGTTATGCTGCAAAGGTCCCAGCAGAACTCTCTGCAGGAGCCCTCTCACCACCTCTCCCCACAGTGAAAACCATCCTGCCCTCTGCTTGTTGCCCTGTTTTTATCCAGGAGAAAATTTCCCCATCTGTCCTGTGACAACTTAGTTTCTGAGATCCCTACACTCTTTAAAACATTTTTCCATAGCTCATTGCTCTCATGAGCCAGAGGGCTTTTCTCAGCATCTCTTCTAATTACACTGTCTCCTTTTTAACTCAGGGCAGCCAGAACATCACAAAGGGACTGGGACCAGACCAGAACTATGTTTTCTCCTTTGTACTCCTTTCCTAATAACTACTGAAAGTAATTTGCCTTTTTTTCACTTGAAATATTCAGCTGGCACATCCACAGTGAGGGGAAGCTGGGTGAGTGACAGTAGCTAATTTGCAGCCCATCTTGGTGATTATTTACTTAGGTTACTCTTCCTCCCCGTGCACTTTACTTTTTATTTCATTTACCATTTATCACCCAGTCAATCTTGTAAAATATTTCCACAACTGTTCAGCTAGCTGCACTTTTTAAAAATATGAAAAATAATTCTGAATCATCAGCATATTCATCACTTCATTATTCACCAAGCTTTCCTGATCATTTATGAGTATGTTGAGCAAAAAATCCTCTCCTCTCCCCTGTGATTGCTGACCATTGTCTCCTATCTGAAAAGAAATTATTTGTTTACCTCTTTGTGAATTTACTTTCCTGCAGTATTTTTTTTCTAATTTCTTTATTTTACTTTGAAAAAAAAAAAGGTCTTTTTTCTTCTAGTAGCTTCCTTTTCTCTCTCATTTAATTATTCTGGGTCTATATGTGTGCCTGAGAACATCCTTTTCATATTTTTTGTTTGATGGTAAATATTTACTGAATTTTTCATATTGTGCCTTTAAGTAGCACCCTGCTGTTTGCCAACATTTCACACATTTTACTCTTCCTTTAGGCTCAATTTAATAAGACTTCTTGATTTATTTTTCCCTTTTCAGATGGCAATAGGTCAGGATTTGGACTCCCTCATTGCCTGTGGCATGGTAAACTGGAATGCATCATAACCATTATCATAACAAGACTTTTCAGTGGCCACATTTTTAATCAGATCTGCATTTCTAAGGTGTTTCTTCCTTTCTCTGGGTCACTACAAATTTGATGGGGTCTGGAAAAGAAACAAAATACATATTTCCCTGCTTTGCTGGCTCCAGCCAGTGTGTCCTCTTCTCCACAGGCTGGTCCCCACTTCAGTTCAGGAACAATAAGGATTTTCTGGGGTTATTTTGGTGCTCACAAAAAATGATGGCAATGCTGAGATCATGGACTGCTTGGAGATCCCAGAAGCATTAAGGAAAATTACTGGCTCAGATCAGTATTTCTAAACTGGCACTGGGCTTTGCAGTCACAGACCTTTTTGCAGTGTATTGGATGCTGAAATTCAGGCTTTTAGATCTGACTCAGCTCTGAGTTACACATTTGATTAACTTCAGTAATTAAATCTTTCTCTTCACCTTGGGCAAGGATGTTTGCCACAGAAATGTGACAAAAGTCCTCTTCCAGCACTGTCTGTGGTTTGCAGAAATGACATATTCTTTGAAAAAATTCCCCTGAAGGAGTTTGAACTCACAAAGTTCAAGTTGATTTTGCCAACTGCATTAATTCATCTGTGGTAGGGATCTTTATCAAAGCCATGGATCTCAGGGGTTATTTTGAACTGTCCATTTTCAAAATTAAGATGTAGGGGTTTCTCTGTTTTCTGACCCCTCAGTGGTATCTGGTAGACAGACAGATATTGTCCAGCTTTGAGGAATTTCATGTGCCAACTCAATACTTTTCTGTGCCTCGCACAGCTGGAAGGAGCAAATTGCAGACATCCCTCTCCTTTGCCACTGATTTTTTTTTTCTCTGTTATGATGTTTTATTTTTTAGAGAGCACTTAAAACTTGGGATTTACTTTGTGGGCTCATAAGCAGTGATGTTGGCCCACTGACAGGTTTCTTCATGTCAGCATTCAAACTAACAGTTAGCACAAAAGGAAATTCCCTTCAGGGCAAAACACTCCCTTTAGGATGAAAATCAAAGTTGTACTGTTTGCTGGTTATTTTAAGTGAAAAGAGATAGAAAAAAATACCCTTATCCTTCAAAAGTTCTGGATTAGGAGAATGAAGAGTTGGAGGCTGCCACCAATCCACATCAAGATCCAATACCAGCCGTGGCGATTTCTCCATGTCCTTGCTGGGAAGGAAATGAGAGCAGCACAGTACAGCTAAAAGGGACCAGGGGAGGGTTGTTGGAACCCTAGTTACTGAAAATTTTCTGTGCAAACAAACACTAACCCCCAAAAGAACACTACATTTGACCTAAAGCCATAGAGAAGACTTCCAAAATTTAATAACAAAACTGAAATTATAAGTGTGTAGTTTGAATAGAAGTGTGTATTATCACATAATAGAAAACTTAGAGTTTAAAGTTTTAAAATATAGTAATATATATAAAGCAAGATAGAAGTTTGAAAGCAGTAACTAGTCCTTCTTCTTCACCTTCTTCTTCATGAGTTTAAGTGGTATTTTATAATTAAATAGACAAATCCACATTGCAAACCACAAGTAGTTAATAATTAAGTTAAAAACAAAAATAATTTCTCATTTCTTAATTAGAGACAGTTCATCCTTAAAAGAGCTTGTAGAAAGAAAGATACAGCTCCATTTTTAGTTTGTTAGTAAAGTACTGTAAAACTCACAACTTGTAAGACTGTAATATAAAACTAATAAACATCTGAGTCCGAACAAAAAATACCATTTCACACATTTAATCCCAACCTTAACCCCCCCCAAAAAAAAAAAAAAACAAAACCAGACCCAACAGAGGGTGGTGAGGGAGGACACGGAGCCTGGAGAGGAGGAAGGAGCCCTCCAAGCCCCTTCTGGCCATGGGCACCTGCAGGGCCTGAGATCCTTCACAGAGTTACCGCAAGGCCTCACAGAAGGAAACACATTTACAGGGAAACCCCAGATAATTTCCAAGGCTTTGCTATATAAACATATTAAAGATCTTTAAGTAATCCCCTGGCAGAAAGCAGGCAGCTCAGTGTTTGCTCTGAGATGACAATCAAACGCTCTTTCCGCACCGAGAGGCTCGGGGCCAGATTTGCCTTTGTGCCCGCAGCTGGGATCAGGCCCAAGAGGTGACAGCCAGCAGATAAGGGCTTAATTAATGTCCAGAAAGGAGCAGGAGCAACAAATGTTATCTGCAGTTTCAGCTGACTCACACGATGGGCTGATAATCTATTGAGAATTCCATGGAGGTCCGAAAGCAGCGCGGTCCCCTGGGGATGGCTGCTTTGCTCCTTCAGCCAACCTCGCTGCCCATCTCCCAGGTGGAAAAAAATACCCATGACTGGTGGAAAAACTGGTGGAAAAACTACCCATGACTTCTCTGGACAGGTGTTGGAAGCCTGGATGCTGAGAATTTTGGACTTTCTGTGTTGAAAGGCAATGATCCCCAAGAGAACTCTGCATTTGACCTGAGGCCGTGGAGAAGGCTTCCAAAATGGAATAATAGCACTGGGATTGTGGGTGTGGAGTTTGAATAGAAGTGTGTGATATCACAGGGTGGAAAACTTAGAGTTTAAGGTTTTAGAATATAGCAATATATATAAAGCAAGCTGGAGGTTTTAGGGCTCCTAGTCCTTCTTCTTCACCTTCTTCTCCATGGGTTTGGGTGGTATTGTGTAATTAGATAGAAAAGTCCAAAAATTGTGGGCCACAGGTGGTTGGTTACTGGGTTAAGAGTAAAAATAATTTAGGTGTCATTTCTTAACTGGACAGTTTTTCCTTAAAAGACCTTGAAGAGAGAGATACGAGGCCATTTTGCAGCTTGTTAGTGAAAAGCTGTAGAACTCACAGCTTGCAAGACTGTAATAGAGATAAGAAATAATAAACATTTGAGCCCAAATACCATCTCGAGTGCTTTCATCCCAATCCTGACAAGGAAGAAAAGAAGATAAAAATGTGATAGACAGCCATCATGGTGGACCTTTGCACATAAGGGGAAAACTGGATTTTAAAGTTTTCCAACATTTTCTCTAAGTAATGGAGGTAAAATGTGGCATGAGCTGCTGAGTGATGGAGCACAGCCCTCTTCTGCCTGCAGCCTGGTGCCTTGTGGCATGGAGGATACACAAAATATCTAATTAATGAATTGTGACTGTCAATGAGAAATGCCACCCATGTCTTAAATAGAGTCCATAAAATATTGAATAATTTAACCATTAGGAAAAAGAATCGTATTATTTTTTTTCCCTTGTAGAACAAAATCCCTCCCAATTTGTTGTAAATACTTTTCAACAAACAAACCTCCTCCAAAACACAAAGAAGCTGAAAGTTCTCACTTGGGGCTTTGTAATGGAAAGATGCACAAAATAAATTCATATATAATAATCAAAAGCAAGAAGACACAATTCTGTCAAAGATCAAAAAAGTGCATTGAATCTCTTTATTTTGGTGATGAACCAGAAGGGATACCTGGTGGTTTTCCCATAGGAAAAGTGATGCTGCAGAGCACCCAAGGGGCAGCAGCCTGCCCTGCCTGCTCTGCAGGTGCCTCCTGTGGGGAGGGTGCAGAGATGGTTCCACCATCCCACTGCTTCTCCCCCCTCCCTGGCACTGCTCTGATTGTCTTTAAGAGTTAACAAATAGCTAGAAGTTAAGAAATGTTACACTAAATGGTAGAAAATTGTCCAAAGAGAAAATAAAAGCCTTCAGCAGTCGAAGTCCCAAGGCCTGTTGTCCCAAAGCAACCCAAAGGCTGCCTGGGAGGCCACCTTTGAAGCCAGGAGAAAAGCAAACAGGAAACTATTAGGTCAAACATGGTGCTTCAGAAGTTTGGTTTTGGCAAAACACGTGCAGGTGGTATTGGATGGTTTGGGAAGTGCTGCTCTGTTTTGGGGATCAGGCAGAGGGGGTGGGGACAGTCCCTGTTGTGGCACCTCTGGAACAGGATCTTGCACAGGGCAGCAACTCCAAAATAAACCTGGGATGCTCAGGATTGATGCCTGGATGAGCACAGCACCTGAGGGGCAGGCTGAGATCATACAGAAACTCTCATTTCTTCTCTTGTGAAGAGAAGAAATCTTTCTCTCTATGCTGTTGGACCTCTTGGGCTTTTGGGGTTTGGTTTTTTCCCTGATCTTACCTTCTTTTCCTAAATCCCCTTGTCTGGAAACCAACAGTGGCCTTATGTGCTCAGTATTTCTCAGTCACACCTTCCACTTTCTGTGTTTATGTATTTTTTCAGGTGCAGAGTGGTCTCCTGAAGCTTGGAGGTATCACAGCTCCAGCCCTTCTCCCTTACCTGTTTCAGAGTAAGCATAACCAAAACCAAAACCAGGGAAAAATCAAGGCAGAAAAGATACACTGGGTAGAAAATACCTGTACATATTTTTCAGTAGTGACAGGAAAATAAAACTGCCCAGAGGTCTAAAATACTCTAAAGGCAATGAAATCAGAGCACAATGAAGTCTGGCACTCAGAGCCAGAGCCTCTGGCACCCAGAGGCACCCAGCAGCATCCATTTGATGGATTATGGGATCACGTAATAGATATGTATCTATAGGTACGTAACAGGTATGTGATCAGCAGCTCATGGGAGCCCAGAAATTTATCTCTGGCATATCAAAATATGCATGGCAACACTTCCTAACCAAACAAAAGAAAACCCAGCCTTCTGGGTGAAGCTTCAGATGGAACAATGTTATCAGAGCTCGCTGGGCAAACACGAGGAGCGCATAAAAGCCGAGGTTTCCAGGGAAGGCAGCACCTCTCCTCTTGCAGAGCCATGGATCTCAAGGTGCTCTGTGTGCTCTCCATCACCCTCATCATAGCCCTCAGCACCCTGGCAGAGGGAGCTGCACCTCCAAGTAAGTATATCCACGTGCTGTTGCCTTGCAGGTACGTGTGGGACCCTCATCCCACAGACTGCAGCCTGTCAGCTTTAACAGACCAGGCAGCAAATGGCTTTCTGTGCTGCTATTTATTCCCAAAGTGCAGCCTACTTTTTAATTTTTATCAGAGAGATTGATAGCAAAGCATGAAGGACTGCAGCTGAACTCTTGTGATGTTGGAATTATCAGGAACCCGCTGCAAATGCAGAGGAGGTCGCTAGAACAGGACCAGGGCTGGAACAGGAACCAGCTTTGTCTAAATTTTCTTCTGACATTTGGTTTATGCTGCTTTGCCACGTGAGTACAGTTTTAAAGGAGCCTATCTGCCTCCTCATTAAAAGGCAAGTCATTAAGACAGCTCCAGGAGTGGAAAGCAAGTAACTCAATGACAGCTGGAGGACAGCTCCAGAATTTCTTGGTTGTGGCTGGCTGTGCAAATGACTTAAAATGTTAAAAGCATGGCTGCAACTATTTGCACATCATCCTGTATTTTATAATCACATGTCAAGAATGCAAAGACTTTGTATCTTTACACCTGTTTGAATATCCACTGGATTCTTAAGTCTTTTCCTCTTCACATGAGATGGGCAAAGCAGCAAACACTTAATAGCACAATATTTGAAGTTCTTGGGATTTCCCATTTGGTGTGGTTGATTCGAAGCCCACAAACCCCACTGTGCTGGGCTGGCTTGGCTGCAAGTGGGACCACAGACTCTCAAAAAGTGATGGATAGCCCTGACCAAAACTGGTAGAGATTTAAAAGTAACTTTTAAACCATTCAGGTTGTGGTCTTAGCAGAGAACCGAAAAGATGGAAAGCATCCAGGGAAAGAGCATTGTTCCCAGTGAGCATTTGATAAACACCCCTCCATAACAAGTGTGCAAACACCTTGTAACTTGCTCCTTCTGTCCTGAACAGCAAAATGCCAGTGTAAAGTGGTTCCCAAGGAGAGGACAAACTGTGGCTACCCAGGGATCTCAGCAGCAGAGTGCAAGAAAATTGGGTGCTGCTTCAACGCTTCAGTCCCCAGCGTCCCCTGGTGCTACAGTCCTAAGCCAAAGAAAGGTAATATCCCTGCCAGAAACACTGATTTACCTCATGCTGGATTATCCAGAAACTTGTACAACCAGGGAGCAGTTCTGCTTTTCTCCTTAGGCAGGAAAAGTGGGCACAAACCTCTGTTAGGAGACCAGTGGCAGTAAAATGCAAAGTCAAGCCTTGCTTACCTGTCAGACTTCTGCCTCATCCTCTTCACACAATACATTTCCTCTTCCTTCAGGCTTTTAGTTATCAAACAACCCATGCTGATTACTTAGAGACATTTCAGTGTCATTTGTGGTATTGTCCGTGGGTAGAGCAAGGGATACTCAGCACTTATGTAAGTGGGCTCGCTGTGTGGCTACTTGTTTGACATCTGTCAGCATCCTGCTTCTGTTTTTTACCACTATTTTCTCAGAGAGGACAACAGCTGCTCTCCTAGTCTTTGTAGGATTAGCTGTGTATTTGACATAACTGTGTTTAGTAATGGAGTGTAATTAGCTGTGTTAATTGACTCAGTGTAAGCTACTTCTGCTGACAGCACGACTCCTTCTTAGGAGAACTTCAGGGCAGTCTCAGCAGCTGCACAGGTGACATGAAAGGAAATGAGGGGGCAAAGGCAATGTTACCCAACAGAAGAACCTGATATAAATTGAGATTCGTCAACAGGGATCAGAATTACAGTAGGAAAAAATAGTTTTGCTTTTGAGCACTGTTTGCAATTCTTATAAACCTTGGAAAACGAGCAGCAGTAACTTAGGGTGCCATTCCCATAGAATTGCTTTTCTGAGCAGAACTGCTCCATGAGAGGAAAACTGAAGTATTCAAGCTGGGTGCTATAATCTCTTTACTTGGGATTTTAGTTTTAAGTGCCTGGAAGAGCTGTGATTTCCTCCTAAAAGATTTATTTCCTTTCTGTAACTTAAGCTGGCACGCAGTGAGGGCTGAGTGGTCCTTTCCCTGTGTTAGCCAGGCTGCTCTGGGGTTAGCCTGGGGTCAGGTCATGGACATACCCTGGTCTGAGCCCAGTCTATGTGTTACCACTATAGGAGACACAGGACTTTTCACCCCATTGTTGGGTTTAGGAAAGGTAAAGATGGGCTTCTTCCAGACACTTCCAGGGGTGAATTTTGCCTCCTCTTATCCCTGGGGCACAGCAGCAACTAATCACCCTTTGAAATTTAATTTGCCTGGGAGGCTGGGTGAGGATTTGGGTGAATCTGCTGGCTGAAATTGGTTCAGAGAAGGTCATCATGGCCATCACATCTGCCCAGTGACCTCACCTTTGTGTCCTGCCTTTTATTTTGAGTCACATCACCAGGCATGAAGTAACACATTGTCCTTCCTTCCTTTGTTTTTCTTTTGCTTCACACAGTGAAGAAAGTGTGTCCCAACGATCCCTACAGCAGGATAAACTGTGGCTACCCTGGCATCAAGTCCAGGGAGTGCACAAGGAAGGGCTGCTGCTTCAGGGCACACCCCGCTGGTGTCCCCTGGTGCTTCTACCACCGCGTCATGGAGGAAGGTAATGTCCCACAGGAGATGTCCCCCCTGTCCCTGTGGGTGCTCCACAGCTCCTGGCAGTGTCCCTGCTCTGTCCAGGCTTGGTGTCCTGTGCCAGCCAGAGAATCCTAAGGGTGTGAGCAGAAAAAGGTGGCTAAACCCTAAAAAAACAGCTTCTTGTACAGAGAGTGGGGTGTTGCTGAGGCATCTGAGCCAGGGATTTGTGGGCAGTGTGGTAGTCTGGGCTCAGGTGTGAGCTCAAGACCCCAGCTAATCCCAGAGTAGAGGTGCAGCTACCCAGCTCACATCCACCTTATCAGCATGAGAGATAAAAGGCTTTGCTTTGGAAATATGGAATGAAGCTTACAGAAATTTCTGATCCCCAGCTAACTTTGTTTTAGTTAGGATTGACCTTTCAGCATATTTAATAGCCAATATCCTCAGCCACACTGTGTTCTGTACTACATACAATTCACCCTAATTTGGTTTTACTGATCTGGATCATAATTGGGAAACACATCTACATATGGAGGTTGGTCGAGGTGGCTAAAAAATTGCCTTTTGGATGTCCTACATTGAGGCAAAACACTTCCTAGCATCTTGTGTGATTTATGGAGAAAACATGTCCCTTAATGTGCTTTTCCTCTTTACCTCCCCAGGTTGTTAAAGGAGAAACTTCCATCGAGAACTTTGCAATCTTTGGATCTACTCCAATGGAACAACAGATGGAGGTCCCAACTCAGACTTTATATTTTGAAACAGCCATGATTTCTGGGCTGATTTTATCTGGGATTGACTCCTTTCTGATGAAAAGTTACTGGTAGCTTTTATTCTCTCAGTAGGCTAGCACTGCACAGATTTTCACTGTAATAAAACAAGTACGACACAACTTGTGAGGTGGTTTTTTGGGTTTTTTTTGTTTTGTTTTGTTTTGTTTTGTGTTTTTTTTGCTGTCTTTATTTTAAGCTGTGTATTTCTCCGTTTCCCAGGAAATTTGGCATGTCAGCAACCTGCTGATGAGGGAGCAGGCACCAGTGCTTCCAAAAGGAACACGGCACTCAGCTTTTTGTGTTAGTTACACTTCACACTTGCAAGTGACTGCTTCAATTTGTTAGCTGGCATCACACGGGCTACCCATCCTTCTGAACGCTGGAAATATTCAGAGCTTGCCTTTATATAGATTTAGCTGTGGGTTTGGGCTTTTTTTTTCCCCTTGAGACATAGGGAAGGGTACCTTTGATAGCTGATCATGGAGCTGATCATGGTCTGACTCAAACACTTCCTGCTCTCTGCATCTCCCTGTCTCTGGTGCTCACCACAAGCACAAGTCCTGTGGGTCACGCTCAGGAAATGTCTCTGCAACACCAAAAGCAGCACACAGGCTCTCCCAGCCCTGGCCTAAAGCTGAAATGGAGCTGCTGTGTCTCTTCAGACACAGGACAAGCTCCTGGTGTCGTGTGGCTGCTTTCTCCTGGAGTCTTTAATGCTCAGCACAGCAGCTGAAATGCTTCCCTGCTTCAGCTGAGTGAGAGCTCGGTGAAAAGCCCAGTAAAGAGTCCAGTAAAGAGCCTCTAAGAGCCACGTTGGGAATAAAATGGGGACCCTGAGACTGCTGCAGCAGCAAGCTGTGCTCAGGGCTCAGCAGGGGAGAGCAGTTGTACAGGGCTGTGCTGCAAGGAGAGAGAAAAAGGTGGAGATGCAGAATCACAGAATCATAGAATGGTTTATTTGGAGGGACCTTAAAAGGTCATCTAATCCAACCCCCCTGCAGTGAGCAAGGACATCTTCAACTCAATCACATTGCTCCTAGCTCCATCCAGTCTGTCCTTGAACTTTTCCAGGGATTTTTCACTTCTCTGAGCAACCTGTTGCAGCCTTTCACCACCCTCACTGTAAAAAATCTTCCTCCTTAAAATGCCTCCTTGGAGGTTTGATTTATCCCTGTACACTTTAGTGATGAGTAAGTTTATCCAGGCAGGTAAAAAATTAGTCATTCATCAACCACTTCCAACAGAGTCAATAATATGATTTGAATATGGTCAGATACCCGTTGTAATATGAGCAATAAACAGAGCAGTGTGCTCAAGGTCTTTGGAGGTATTCCAAAGAATCACAGAAAATGCTGAGTTGGGAGAGACCCACAAAAATCAAGTCCAGCTCCTGGTCCTGCACAGCCCCAAGAATCCCTGTGCCTGAGAGTGTTGCTCAAACACTCCTTGAGCTCTCTCAGGCTGGTGCTGTGGCCACTGCCCTGGGGAGCCTGTTCAGTGCCCAACCAACCCTCTGGGGGAAGAACTTTTTCCTGATATCCAACCTAAACCACCCCTGACATAACTTCAGGCCATTCCCTCGGGTCCTGTCACTGTCACAAAGAGCAGAGATCAGTGCCTGCCCCTCCTCTGCCCCTCATGAGGAAGTTGTAGCTGCAGTGAGGTCTCCCCTTCTCCAGCCTGAGCAGACCAAGTGCCCTCAGCATCATCCCTGGCCATGATATCACCTGAAAAAACCATGAACTGTTGTGCTGAGGCAAAGCATTCCCAAGAGCTAAGTCACCACTGGGTCATGCAGCTGCTCCAGACATTTGGGGTTATAAATCAGAGTTAGTTGCTCATAGCACTAATAATATCACCTAAGGATATGCCATCATCACTAAGTCTGAAAGGATGATGTCTATTCTGGGAATTTACACTTGGGAAGCACTCAAGGTCTCTCTAGGTGGACTGTTATCAACACCCACACAAATGAACCTGACAAAACTGCCTAGAATTCTAAAAACTAACAGTTTTGGTGAGAAAATAAAGCTGGCAGAAACAGAGTGGGAGCCGCAGCCGCTGAGGATTCGAAGATGACAGGCAGAGCCAAGGCAGAGCCAAGCGAGATCCCAAAACAGGAGTGCACACCTGAGAGAAGGGTGCAGGACCTGCAGAGATGTGGCTACAAAAGGAGGGACCTTCATCTCCTCCCCTGCAGGATCTCTCTGAGGGCTCCCCTCACCTCATTCACAGCCTCAGAGAGAAAAAGCCTTGGATGAAGACTCACCCTGTGTACCTGCAGCTCTGCACTCCCGGAGTGCTAAATAAGTAAACAAAGTTCTGAATATTTTTCTGAAGGGGCAAAAAGTAGGTCAGCGTTGTGATTCTCGTCAGCAAAGGTGCTACAGGAACCCATTTGTGTCAATTTGTGACACAAAGGCTTTGTGCTGATGGGGCCATTACGCAGTGAATGACGTTTAAAATCCCAAATATTCAATAGTCCTAAACTGCAACCATGGCAGCTGAGTGCCACCAAAGCTCCAGCTTCTAATAAAGGCTGAACAGAACATGTTTGGCATTGCAGATTGATTGCAATGGTGCTTCAGTGAGCGAAGATGTTCTGCTGGCTTTTAAAGCAATTGTCGCCAAGGGAAAGGTCTCGGAAATTGTTCATTTTGAGGCAATCAGGAGAGCTGTGTTTGGCTGACAGGCACAACTAACGGGGGAGAAAACTAGGACAGACAAGGAGCTCAGAGCAGATGGGTGCTAGCAACAAAGAACAAACCTGTAGCCATGTGAACAAGGGATTTAACTGCAAACACCTCCAAAAAAAGTGGTTTTTTTAATGTGCCACTTCCTTCAGGTGCTGTTCCCAAATGACTCCGGGTCGGGCATGGATCCTGCTATGGTGTCACACACCTCCTCTGGCAAAGCTCGTGTTCAAAAGAAAGATTTCAGACAAGGTGCTAAACTGAAGTGGAAAAGAATATGGAAACTGCAATCTTCCTCTGTTGAGAGCAGCTCAGTCACACGGTGCAGCCACAGGTCTCTGTGTGAGTTTCTGGCTTTACTAGAGCTTGAAAACTCGACCACGATGCCATCAAGCAGCTTGGAGAACAGAAAATAAAACACAAGAACCAAACCTGGCTCCCTGTGTTAAACCCAGGCAGAATGATGATCTCCAGACCCAGACTCAGTCTCCAAGATGTTTCTCTCACTGCCAGACTGAGTCCAAAAAGGAAAATTCAACACTCTGGGGTGATGGCTGCTAAACCTTCCTTAGGAAAAAAGTCCAGGTGAGAGTTTCAGAAGCTCTCAGGTGAGTTTTCCAAGCAGCACTCTGCCAGAAACAATAGTCCTCTTTGGGCAGAAGAGTCCAAGCTCTGCAGGCTTTTTTCCCCTCATCTGAGCCTTCTTCTAAAGCATTTGAAAGCTGCCAGTGTTGGTATATGAATGTGAGCTGCCCAACTCCCTTAGAGAGCATGGATGGTCCCTGTCCCAGCACACTTCACCAGGTACACAGTGGGACTACAAATGTGCCCTCAGAAAAAAACCAGACAGACAGACAGACTTTGCTGTAAAATATTTGTGCTGCAACCCAGAACGCATTCAAGCTCTCGAATCAGCTGGGTAGCACTCAGGTTTTCAGTGTTTGCCATCCTTGGGTGCTCCTTCCCATGCCAGTGAATGGTAAATTTTCCATTTTTCACTTCATAAAATTTCGTTTCATAAAATTTCCACGTACCAGGGGTGGGCAGGGTAGGAAAACAAAGTGCTTTTCTGCTGGAGACCAGTGTTTCCATTCACCTAGCTGTGATAACTTCTTTGTGATCTCCATAACAGAAGGTTGTTTGGGTAAACAGCAATTTTGAGGGATTCAGTACTAGAACACCACAACTGAAACGAGAATCTGGAAGTCTTGAATTAAAATATTTCACTGCAGCTGAGCCAAATATCTTAATTGCTGAACTTGTTGCAGAAGTTCTAGGAAATTCCCAGGGGTTTGCCACCAGTGTGGACTGACACTCCAGTCTGTGGTGTTTTCAGAAAGCTTCATGAGAAGTAAATTTGATAAGTAAAATCCAGCTCCTTCCTGCCACAAAATGAGATTTCCCCTGCTTCTTACCCTTTTTGACATTTGGCATTATGCCCCATCCAAAGAATGCTTCACCAAGACACAGAATATGAACTTCAATGAACAGAAGGATCAAAATCAAAAGGTTTACTGTCACTTTTGTTTTTTCTTTAAGTACTTTGGGATTACTGTCTGATTCTTACACAGGAGAAAGACAAAAAGCACCTGTAAGACTCTTGATGGAGCCACAAAATCTACTTCATATTTGACTCTACAGATGCCATGGGGATAGGAAAAAAGGTCCTAGGAAGAGGTGGAGCTTTATTCTGTCTGTCCAGCAGAGCAAAAGAGGCAGTGGGACAAGAGAACAACTCTGCTAGAAAGAACTGGGGGAAACAATGCAACTCTGAGGGGTGTTTTTGCTGTCAGAGGCTGACAATGGATCACCTTCATGTTTTGATAATGTTTTCTGTCTGTGGAAGAGAGAGCATTGACTTTTTTCTCAGCCTTCCCATGTGTGTGCAGGCACAGGCATGGAACAGGAATGTCAGGAATCCAGAAAAGCCATCATGCAGAGTTAACAGTGCATGATAAAATTCACAGATCTTGAAAAAACCTACAAAGCACAGGAAAAAAAAAGAAAAAAAGAAAAAGACACAGAAGCAAACGAGGCTATGAAATTTAAAATGCACCAAACAACAGAAATGGATGCAATTAGTGTCAGTTTGACTAATCCAGCCCTTGACAGCTTTTCTGCCCCTAAATGAAGCTGGCAACACTTCCCACCAAGGCCTTCATGAAGGCTGTCCCATGGGGAGATGTCAGTGTGACAGCACAGCACCTGCTCACTGCTCACCTGGGCAGATCCCTGCACCCTCCCATGCTCAACCAGCCCATCTCTTACTCTGCCCTCCTCCTTGGCTTCCCCTGCCTTTCAGCCTGCATTCCAAAGCAGGATTTAAATGGATAGCTGTTAGAAAATAAAGTTTCCTTTATTTTCAAATGCTCTTTATTTTATTAATCCATTTGGAGTGCACAGTGGATGGGAACTTCATGTGAGGTATATTAATTTTTGTAGTGTTGCTAATGAGAAGTTTATGGTTGGGTTATTTAATAGCATTAACTGCCATATAAAATGCTTAAAGTAATTTATGTTGCCACTCAGGCTATGAAGGACTCCCATTCCTCTTCTTCCCTTCCTGATCTGTGGACAACAGTTGTCACTTAGTTTTTGGAGGCATTTAGTTTTTGGGAACATAATTCCTTCAATCTAGTATTATTTCAAGGGCTATAAAACATAACATAAAGTATGATGTCTGTCATAATGAGAAAACTGTGTTGAAAATGTAATCTTATTTCATCTTTAGGGCAATCCATGCTTTAAGCATCACTGCTCATGTTGTTTGTGAGTGGGTACTTGTAAAAGTTAGGGCAGTTTTCCTTGGACTGTGGTGAGCAAGGCAGGTAATTTGGTTGCTGTGGTGGTCTGGATGGGTGGCACAAAGACAGTGATGTTGTGAGGCTTGGCTTAAAGTCCAACACACAAACACCATGAAACAGCCTTAAAAATGCATGAAACACCACCCAGGCAAAGTGAGTATTTGGCAAAGCACAGGACACCAACACTGAACCTTCCTCCTGGCACTGCCATTGCTCGTGGGGCCCTACACAGGTCAGGATTTCTGCCCAAGAGTCTCCCTGCCTGTGCAGCAGGAAGCAGCAGAAACAGTAAAAATGTCACTTCTTGGCCAATGTGGATCTTCAGGAGAAAAACAAGAAATTAAAATACTGATTTCTAAACCAGCTGAAGGCTCTCCTGGTGACAGAAGTGCGCAGGGGCTGCAGAACATCACACAGGTGCTGAGGCAGAATGAGGGAGTTTGTTTGTGGGTGTTTGTTAAAATGGGAAATGGACAGGTGGGACTGGCAGGATAAACCAGAGTTCTTGTTCAGCTGGGGAGAAGGGAGGAAGAAACCCACCCACTCCAGAGTGCCAAGCAGAAGGCAAGCAGGGAATGATCCTTTCCTGCTTCTTGTAAGGAAACAGCACAGGGAACATCTGCTGCTTGCAGGTAGCAAGGACAAGATGAACAGAAGATTAGTCCATGGAAGAGAAATTCACCAAAATTAGATGAAAATACAAATGTAATTAATTCCACTGGTTCAGGAAGTCCTTCAATTGTGTAGGGTTTCTCAGAGAAGCACCTCCTCTTGCTTGCTCTATTTGGGTTGGAAAGGACCTTAAATATCATCTAGTTCCAACCCCCAGTGTGACTGCAGTTCATGCTTTTAAGGATTTTTACTGGATATTTCTGTAACCCACCTGTATTGGGAGTTCCCTGAAACCACCACAATTGGAAACAGGCAATTCCATGTCCTTGCTGGCTGCCAGGATCAAGGAGCAGGCAGTGAAAATGTATTACTACCAACACATCTTCCCTCAGAGTGAGAACAGGAAAAAGGCATCTCTCTGAAAATAATAACACTTTATTTGATTTTTTTTTGTGTGTGTGTGTGTGTGTTACATTATCATAAATGTCCTCTAGTCTCAGAAAACAAAGCCCTAAGTTTGGAAAATAATGCACATACAAATCTCTTCTTACAGGTATTAAGTATACAGAAATATACAAAGATTTCTCTATTACTGTAATATATCATCAGAATGCCCCACATCCCACATTTTTACTCAGGTCCACTGTACCAGGAAGCGTAAACTACAAAGGTAAGAAGCAACCTGAAAAAGACATGGTTTGTATAATATAATATAATTACATTATATGTGTATATATATATCTACAACAGTGCAAATATATCACAGCGTGCAGGCAGCAATAGTCTCTAGAGAAGCAGAATAAAATTGATTCATAGTAATGCAAATGCATTACAGAAACAAGAGACAACAATGACATATTAGATATTCAGAATATGCACACTTTAGCACGCTGATTTAAAATCATATCTTGCATTGACTCTTGCTTTGAAAAACAAAAGAACCGAATGTTAAATAATTCAGTAACAGGTTCAAGGACAGAATCTCACAGTAAGGTCAGCTGACTCACATAAGGTATTTGATAAATCTTTACTGACACAGGTAAAGGCTTGGCCCCACTGCAGGACTTGTTATCTTCTTCTTTTAAGATATATCAGTGTAATTGTCTCAAATTTAATTTTCTTTTGCTATAATTTAAGAGAATTTTTCCCATTTTTTTTTAATTGATGAACAACTAATTCATGTTTGTAAAGGTTGGTATAATTATCACTGAGGCCAGGAAAGCTGGTTTCTGGAAGTAACAGAAAGGAGTTTGTATAATGATTACCCTGAATGGGCCACTAAAATAAGCTACAATGGGGTCAGAAAAAAATACATCACAGATGCCACTGAAGTGGAAAACCCCATCAACCTTTAAAAGTAGAAGCTTCCATGTTGCCTTGCAACCTGCTGAAAAAGACATTTTTAAATTTTTTTTCTTCTTGAAAGAGTAAAGCACACCCAGAGATGGAGCACATTGAGGTTTTGATAGCTCAAAGAAGTCTCAAAGTCATCCCTCCACCTTTAACCACCTTGCACTCTTCCCAAGCAGCTCATTTTCACACCCCACGTGGACAGCAGCCATGAATATCCAGAAAAAAAGGGACACAAGCAATTGATAGGTATGGGCTGAGCTGCATGGGAGCCTCCAGAAAAAAAGAAAAAAAAAAAAGAACCAGCAAAAGCTGAATGTGTCTTGAAGGCACAACCAGTGCAGAGAATGCAGGCTGAGCCATGGCCATGTTTTGTGCCATAGGGGACACATCCTGACTGGTCACCTTTGATTTACAGTGCTGGTAACAGGTCTCAACAGAAATATAAATCTCTTAAAGAAAGGTTCTACAGCTGACAACTGCATAAAATTATCATTCGTCATAAGATTTCAAAATAACAAAAAGACTGAAGCTAAATTTTGTGCTCTAGGGTACAATTACTCCTTCAGAAACTCTACATGAAATATGTACAGAAACAGAAATAAAGCATTAAACAGAATTAAAATGAAACTTGCTGTGTTTGCAGGCTCAACCTGAAACTTTTAGACATGTAATATGAAGAGTGATATGTGGGCTGATAAAAATCACTCAGTGGGATACACCACAACAACCCCTTTGTGTATTATGGGAATTTAAGAGAAGGGCAGTAGGAGTCGATCCCTGAAAATGCCACTGCCCCTGTTCACTAATGGCAGAGCTCCTGAGTAACTCCAGTGGCACTCAGCACTTAATTTATGCACTCACCAGTGCTGTGTGGCACTGCAGTGATCAGCCTGTCACAAGCTGTCACAGAGGACATGACACGGTGCCATTTTCTGCCTACTTCTAGTTCCCAACAGCTTTTCACATGATCATGCATTATAAATGGATCTGCACACAGAAATTCCTGAGCAATTGCACCCTGTGGGGCTGTTCTGGTAGGAAATAAAGGATGGCATCCAATGAAGGATGGAGACTCTCCTTAGTGCTGTATTTACAGAAATATTTTGTATTGTCTTTTGCAGCAGTAGCCAGATTAAGTTCTAGTTGGGCTTTGGCCCTTCTAATTTCTCCTTGAATAACCTCACAACATCCTTGTAGTCCTACTGGGTTGCCTGCCCCTTGTTCCAAAGGTCATACACCCAGTTTTGTTCCCTGAGTTCCAGCCAAAGCTCCCTGCTCAGCCAGGCCAGTCCTTCTCCCCCTGTGGCTCATCCTTTGGCACATGGGGATGGCTGGCCTGCTCCTGCTGTGCCTTTAGGATTTCCTTCCTAAGGATCCCCATCCTCCCTGGACTTCTCAGCCCTTCAGGGCTGCCTCCCAAGGGACTCTGCCAATCCAGCTCTCAAGCACAGTCTGCCTTCCAGCAGTCCAGGGTGGCAGTTCTGCTGCCACCCCTCCATCTCCCCGAGAACCAAACCCTCTCATTCCATGCTCACTGTGCCCAAGAGGATCTCCAGCTCTCACATCACCCACCAGCCCTTCTCTGTCCACAAACAGGTCCAGTGGGGCATCACCACTGCTTGCTTCCCTCACCAACTGTGTCAGGAATTACCTCCCACACACTCCAGGAACCTCTTGGACCGTTTCCTCTCTGCTGTGCTGTATTTCCAGCAGACACTTGGCAAGTTAAAGGCTCCCACAGGAACAAGGGGCATTGATCACAAGACTTCCCATGGAACATTTCACCTGCCTCTTCATCCTGGCTGGGGGGTCTGTAACACACTCCCACCAGGATATCTGCTTTGTTGGCCTTCCCCCTGATTCTTAGAATCCCAAAATCCACCCAGCATTGTGTAAATAGGTCAGGCAGGATCTCCTCTGTGAGGATCACTGGGGTGGCACAGGATGTACCACACTTCCTGGCAGGAACAAGGGTTTGATAAAACATTCCTTTCTGCTGAGAGCACAGGGTGTGACACAAAAGTGTGGATTGAACTGTCAATCACCTGAGACATCCAGTTCTTGGACTCAAGTTCATTATCTCCCACTTACATAACCAGCTCTCCCTGTTACATGTGCATATATTCCTCTCTTTTAATTAAAATAGGTACTTTGTGCTCTAAATTCTAAAAGCTGAAGAGGATTTAAGTACCAGTCTTCCACTCCCTTTGACCTATAAGAATGGAACCTTCTCAATTTCTGAAGAGTAGAATCTGCTTTCCAAATCTTTTATTTAATTGTAAATAATAATGCTTCAAGTTATTTTTAAAAACCTTCAGGGTTTTTCAGATTATATGCAAGTTTCCATGAAGAAAACAACAAAAGAAGTATGCAGGTCCTAAAGTCAACTAATGCACAGAGTAACTAAAGCAACATCTCAGAACAAATCAAAATAGAACAAGGAGGCCAACAGGACACTGAAGTCTTCCTGCAATCCCAACAAAAATCATACATTCTGTTTTCAAGTGACCTTTAGAAACCTTTAGCCTCTTACACAACTTTTAGCCAGGCTGTGACTGGTTCAAATGGTAATAGTGGCATTGATTTCAAAGAGTTTATGGCTCTTTATTTATGGCTTTAAAATCGAGGATTTGAAAATTGAGGATTTGAAGCCTTCAGAATCTTGCTGGCCTTATTATTCTTCCAACTGAAGCCTCCAGAGCTTCACAAAGTGCTGCTCAACACAACAGCACCTGCATGCTCAGCCCATGAACCTGGGAATGTGTTTTGTACCAGCCTGTTAGAATTTATCTCCATGTAAAGAGAAAAAAAAGCCAACCTGAGACTACGTTACAAATCTTTGCAGTAGATGAAAACATAATTGGAATGGATTTTAAATGCTTCTGTCCCACAGCAGTGACAAAAGAGAGATCACTAGTTAATTTGTGAGCTAGGGAGAGAAAAAATTATTATCTCATCTATGTGTATCACTGAGTTTCCAGAGAATTACTTCTTTATTGGGATACTACAGTCTGAAAGCATTCCTTAGAATAGTAACTTCCAGCTAAATGCTGCCAGCAGAAGGCTGGAAAAAGCCTATCTAACAAAAAAAGGAGTGACAAAACATATTCCCAGAGCAGGAATTTTCTCAGGAACACCCATGGAGGACCAGATTTTTGGCTACCATAACACAATACAAAGTCACAGTACAGGAGAACATGCTGGAGGCTAAAAACATAAAATGAGGCAGTCTAAAACCAGAGGAACAGGCACAGATAATGAGACAATATCCAAGGAATTCATACAGCTAAACTGGCCTAGATGGGAGAGAACAGCATCCTGCAAGACACCAGTGTGGAAATGCCAGCAAAGTTACCTCATTTGGAACACTGCAAGGGATTGTCAGGGTGGTATTTGGTAAATGGTGTTGGTAAACACAAAACATGAACCCTGAAGGTATTCAGTGCCGGGGATGTCACACTCTTTGACCTCAGCTTGGACCAGAAGTCTGCAACCCAAGAATAATTTGGGCAAATGTAGTCCTTTGTCTGCTTGCAAGAAGTGTTTGAACTGCCTGTAATATTCACAAATACGTTGAGAGTCTTGAAATAATCAAGGCACATTGTGCTAAAGGGACTTCATCTTGTGCCTTGTTTAAAAACTGTCCACAGCTATGGGTATTATTTAGAATTGCTCAAATTCTTAATTTCTCAAATCTGACATCCATATATGTTTGTACCTGCTCGTGATCATGCCTGGAAAAGCTGCAGAGCTGTACAAAAGCTTTCTGAGAAAAAACAGCAACAAAAATTATGCAAAGAAGCTGTGCAAGGAATTTGAGTTTTCTTCTACAGTAAAGATTGATTTTGCTTTCACAGGTAAACCTTATTTTCAGGGGAAGTTCAGCTAGCCTTCCTAAAATAAATGACTTGATTTAAAGCTTTCCAGACCACAGGCTTAGTTCAGATGTCCTGAGTTTAACAGATACATGCAGTCTGTGTTGTATTGGTAAATCAAACAGAGCCTGGGCACGGGCCAGGAAAACTGGGAAACAATTTTATTCCCTGCTAAATGGCAGAGCTGCAGCCCAGCACAGCCAGAGCTTTTGCAGACAGTGTTTGGGCTGTGTAAAAGTCAGCACAGGGGCCATTCCTACTAGCCCCAGCTGTTTGAGGACTAACAGAGCTGGCCCTGGCACTATTTATTTCACTAGGATAGACACAGCCATGGAGTCTTGGAAAGGTTTGTGAATTTTTGACTGCTGGGGACCAGAAGATGCACCAGGTTCCCTCTCATTTACCCTGCTGCCATGAGCTGTTGTGCTTCTCAAGGGTTTGCTGACATGGAGCTGCCTCCAACCTGCAAGACTTCAGCATCCTGATGGGAATAATGCATTTACAGAACGTGCAGGCCTCACCTGGGGGTCTGGGACACCAAGATAAATTCACAGTCAGGGCAGAAGGCTGTGCAATTTGCACCAAAGCTCACCAAGGTGTCCAGCATGAGGATGGTGGATTCATTTTGGGTTGAAAATCCAAACCCATGAAAATTGGTGAAAAAAAATCACATCAGCTGGGAACCAAAATTCTCCCTGCCAAATTTACAGAGGTGAGATACCCAAAATAACAGTGTCATTGATGTTCAGACCAAATGATTCTCATGTTGTGCATGTAGTCTTAGGGATGAGAACAAAACTGCCTGGCATAATTAGACCTGCATTGTTGCAAGGTCATTTGTGTATTTTTGGGAGAGTCCTACACTGGGTGTGTTGCAGATATAATGAACACCTCTGGATGAGGCAGTCACAGGTGTTTTAACACAGTAGCCCAAGCTTTGATCTGTGGACAGCTCTTGCACTCCTTTAACAATTCCACTTTAGGGACAGATCCTGCTTTCACAAATTAATTAAAAATGAGCCTGGGAGTGCTTTGATTTTTTTTTTTGAGTCACAGGAGGTAGATCAAACAGATAATGAACAGAGCTAGTATCCCAAAATATCACAAATACTAAGGATTTAAAGACACTGCAAAAGAATATTTTTTTCAACCATTCAGTGACAGCTTGACCATGTCTAACTGCATGTGCTATCCAGTGCTGCTTCCAAATGGGACCACAGGTTTAGTGCAGATTCAGAATCTGCCTTTTCCTCCTATCATTACAGTTTTCAGATATGAGACCAGCTCGACAAGTAAAGCACCAGAATTCTAAATTCAGACAGAAACAAAAATAACTACTTGAATCACTTTAGGTTTCTTTTAAAAAAGCATCCGTATTAAAAAGATATCTTTGCCTTATTAATACATTTACAGACTATTAGCCAGAAGGGGTAATTCTGTGGAAAAGAGCTGCAAAATGATACATAGAAAACTGCAAAGATGAAATTTAAAAAGATGAGAGAATCCTATTTTCTTTGCATTCCTTATTTTGCATCTCACTACCTTGTCAGCTAGAGATGACATTACACTATTCTGGCCACCAGGACTGGTGTCCTGGTGACCTTATCCCAGAACTGGTTTTCATAAGGAAAGCTCCTGCAGCCAGGTTTCTTGTAACAATTACACTGCCTCAGTATTGATATTCTGTGGTGTAAAATTCCCTTCTAGTTCTTCTTCCTAGTTAAAGCTAGAAAGTGTAATGAAAACATGACCCAACCCAACTGGACTGATTGGCTTAACACTGTATGTCCACTATCCCATTGTGGCTCTCCATGGGCTCACTCAGGACAGCATTTGGCTGGGCACTGGGGACCAGCCTGCCACAGTGAGACAATGTCAAGTGCCCTCTATTGCATGTCTAAAGTTCTCCTACTGCATTGCTTTAGCTGCTTTTCCTTTACCTCTCCGCTCGGATTTTGTATCTGAGGACAAAATAGGCAATCAGGCGCAGAGAGAAGAAGAAAATCCCAAGAACAATGAAGTCCAGGTAAAGTTTGGCATTTTCTACATCCAGTTCTTTCAGGATGGCCTCTGATTTTTGAAAGTGGCAGGTGTCATCTTTGTCACAGTGCAGATCTTCTCGATCCAGTCCATAGATGGAGAGGATGACTCCTTCAAACCCATATCTGGAGAGAAGAAGGAGGGATTACAAGGAAAATCCTGATGATCTGGTTAGAAGTGCAACACAATCCCTGTGAGAGCTCAGCTGAAATGCTGAGGGGTTCAGTATTGCTCTGACACATCTGTCTTGGGGCACAGTTCTATCCCTGTTGCCATCAGGCACATCATATGTCACGGGCATTTTACGTAAGCGGGAACAAGGGCAGGAGTTTTGCCTTTAATGCTTCCAGTTAGTGCACAGTGCAATTTCTCCAAAGGAAAAATGTTAAATCAGAGGGCAGCATAATTTCAGCTCATATTCAGAAATTCCCCATTTAAAGGTGACATCATTATTTTGCCTTTTTTTTTTTTTTAACGACCAACAGGGATACAATTATGGCTTGAAGTCAGGAATATGTTAAAACCAGCATCAATCTAGAACATCCCTTCTCCTTCCCTCCATGCACTAACTGTTTCACTGATAATGTTCCCAGTATTTGCTTTTGCAAGGAGATAAACCATCATGGATCTCAAAGCTCCCTCTGGCTTCAGGAGACCCCACACGAGCCAGGCAATGGTTGAAGGCCTCACCTTGAATTCTAAGTATTAATTCAGGGGTGCAGTCGCATTATCTTTGATAGGAATCTGTGTAGGATCTCACTTGGAACAAAGAGGAATTTTTGCCCGGGATTTCTCAGTAATAGTGCAGCTTGGGCAGGGTGGGGAAATGGGGAATAGGAAAACTCTCCTCTTCTAATCTCAGCTAAAAACCTTTCAGTGTCTAGTCTAAACTATCCCTCCAGAGGTTTCCTGGTGGGAATTGTCCCATCTTAAGACAGCTGTGTCAGACACAGACAGCATAAAAGGTGCCTGTGGATCTTAAAGCAGCAGTTTAAATTAGAGGTGACACAAATCCTGTGCCTCTTGTGGCAGTGCTACTGCAAAACTTAAAAACAGGCCTTTATCCAGCAAACCTATCTAGGATACAGCAGTGAATCATACAACATCTTCTTCCAAAATGAGGTGCTGGCATCAATTTCTCAGCTGGTGATGTCCCTATTATTTCATAAATCCACTATTGCAAAATCCAGGAAGATTTTCACGCAATCCCACTGAATTCAAAGGGACTGACACAGACTTGTGGCCAGTAACCTGTTCCTATTTATTTCACAACATATACAACTTAAAATGCAGTGAGATAATGTGGTTTACATCACATGTATGAGTATGTTTATACTCTAAAAGAACACGCTTCTGTCTCTTTGGCACCCAAAATAACCGACCAACCAACCAACCAAGCAAAGGCAAACAAACACCATTTCCAGATGGGAGGGTGAAGGCCTCCTCAGCAGTACCTGACATAGGAAATGTAGGACATCCACTGGAGGTATGTTGGGATGGTATCAAAGCTGACAAAAAACCCAGAGAACAGAAGGACTGGGATGGCAGTAACTGGGCCCACAAAAGTTGCCACCTATGAAGAGAAGGAAAAGAGTGTCTCTGGTCAGAAAGACAGAGAAAAAGTAAAAGTTAACTTGCTCTTCTATTACTCCTAGGAATAATTCTACTCCCCCAAATTATCACAGTTTGAAATGCTAGAAGATTGAGAGCAGAAGCACAGGGATCATGCAGTAAGGCTATGCTGGTCTCCACAGGGTGGCACAGAGAGGGAATCAAGTGTTCTACTGCAGAGATCTTGACAGCATCAACTCATATTGCACATTCCACAGCAGAACAGAATCATCTGTTCTGCTGTGTAATGGTCACCTCAGCACAGCTCCTGCCAGGAGTTACGTGGCCAGCTTCCAGTCATGCCAACAGCTGCCACTCTCCCTCCCTTTCCAGAAATTTGGGTTTTGGGCAAGCCTTTTCCTGCCTTTCCTTCTACAGCTTTTTTGGATGTGCATGGAAGAACCTTCTCCTGAGCTACTGTGGAAAATTTCCAGTTTGTGAGGAGGCAGAAACACATCAGTCCTGCAGTTTCCAGGACCTGCTCAGTCTGGGATGAACAGCAAGTGACAATCCACCCAAGCAGGGGCAGGCACAGCCCCTTCAGGTGGGGCAGGAACTTCAGAGCCTCACATCCAGGGCATGTTATTGCCGTGGTCCGTACGTTGACAAAGGACTCTTGACAATAATATCAGAAGGCTAAATATTATTTATTAACATGACTCCATAATTTAAAGGATTTAGGTTATTATTTGCTCAGTTCGGAGCATCTGAAGCTCTTGTCTCAAGCTCCGTCTAAGGAATTTTGGAATAGTTTACACAATTAGAGATAACAATTTTTCACCTCATAAGTTGAAAGAAAGAAAACTTTTATCCCTTATTATTAGGAGACAGGCAGAGAAACTTCTGCATCTTTGAACACAGTTTAGAGATTTGTTTATAGAAACTCCTACAGAGTAAAAAGACAGTAAAAGATGTTTTCCCATGGGAAGAATTTTTTTGTAGGCTTTCATGCCGGGAAACTTATAATATGCTTATGCAACAGCATGTCTGTGCTCTGGTGTGAGTGGGGAGCGAGAAACTCTCTGCCTGTCACCTCTCAACAAACATCTTGGGGACACAGCAGAGCTCCTGTGAGACCACAAAACCCCATCAGTACCTGGAGGGATGTGGAGGCTGCACCTATGAGCAGGCCCAGTGACTGAGCCACCAGGGATGTCATGGTGCCCAGGGCTGCGAAGAGGACGAAGCGCAGCGCGTCGGAGGGCTGGGAAGTCATCCAGTACACGATGCTGCAGTAAGCCACAGGGAACATGATCTGCAAGGACAGGCACTGGGAGTTAGCCCCTGGCAGCCAGACATTCACTGCTGCTCTCAGTAAGACAAAAACGTGGGGGGATGTTCCAATTAATCCACAGGTCTCAGCCTTTCCATTACATGACAGGTGTGGGATACCTGTGGGATACTCAGGCATTTGGAAACAGCTTCCACTCCCATCCCTTCACAATTCCCCTCCTGCAAATAAGCAAAGCTGGTCATGTGTTTATCAAAGGAATGTTGGGTCAGGTCTCAGCTTTTGTGAAGTCCTGCACTCTCAGGGTGCTTCTGATTCATCCCTGAAGCCTCACCAGGCACATATGGACATTTTCCCCATTATCCCAATGGATAAAATACCAGTACTAATCTTCTTGGCAAGTGGGCTTGTCATTCATGAACTTAAATGGTTCTGTTTTATTGAAGAGTAGAGCATGTACCTGAAAAGGAACATCAGCCATGGTTTTGGCGAGGTAATAGGCTTTCAGGCTGTACCAGTAGTTCAGATGCTCTCTGAGAAATACTCCCATCTCAAGGGGAACTGCAGAGAACACAGATTATTCAGTTAGATTGGCAGGGTGCAATACTGCTTCCCATGGAAACACCACGGTTCATCCATACCTAATCCTGCACTGCTGCAGTCCCTGGGTGGGACTGGAACTCTCAGGTCTTGGACAGAGCAGCAGAAGTTTCAGTGATTTGTAATGAAATATAAAGATCAGCCCCTGGAGCTGCTCACTGTTGAGACTAGGGACCAGCCTACTCAGAACCTGCCTTAAAGAGGATTTTTCAATTAAAAGTGGTGTCAAAACTTAGAGAACTTGGTTATTCCTTTTGGTCCAACAGGGAATCCAACGTAAGAGCACTCCCAAAGCAAGTATGAAACAGTCCATTCTGCAGGAGTTTGCTTCTGACACCCAATGAATAAGCTGATTTTATGCAGGAGTCATAACTTGGAAGCCCCAGAGAAATTATTCCATCCTCCCTAAGTCCAACCATGAGCTCAGGGCATGGCTGAGATGCACTGGGATAAGGAGAAATTCCAGTCCAGGACTGTAGCACTGAACTGTCTGTGCTGAAAAACACTGGAAAAACTGAGGAGGGAGAAGTGCCACTGGCCAAGCCTGTTTCTGCTTGCACAGTAGTGCTTCTGTGGGTGCAAGATCAATCCCCCCACCTGTCTTAGAAGTGGAATCACAAGTCAAATGCTATCTCACCCAAAAGCAGAGACATTCCAACAGCCTCCCACCCTCCCTGCAGTGCCCTCCCCTGTGCTGTGACACCCTGCCTGGTACTCACAGGTGAGGACAGTCGGCATGAGCGCAGCAAACATGAGGAACAACATGGAAAAAAAGAGGAATCCCGAGTTGCTGAGGACTTTCTTGGCCTCATTGCCGATGCCCAAGTAGAGCAATCCAATGAGCAGCCCGATGCCGATGTGCGAGGTGATCCGCAAGTGTGTCAGCACCTGGGATGAGCAAGGAGTGGCATTTACCAGGAATAAATGTCACTGGGCTCAAAAACAGTGACAGTGTGGCTGAAATCAGATAGATTGCAGGAAAGGAGCACCTATGTCCAGAAAATCTTATATAGAAACCATTGAATGGTTTGAGTTGGAGATCATAAAGATCACCTAGTTCCAATGCCCTGCCATCAGAAATGTTAATTTACTACTGGGTAAGAAAAATTATGAGCTTCCCACAAAAATTTCTTCCAGTAAATACAGGCAGGAGCTGCAAATGCTGCAACCTGAATTCTCACAGTCTTATAATATCATGGAGCCACTGGCTCTTATTCATCAGGGGAAAGAGACTTTCTGACTAAAAGATAAATTTCCCCCAGAGCAGAAGAGAAGCAGAAAAGGCATTTCAGTCTATAGACAAAGTAACTTCATCAGGAATAAACTAGCTTTCTGTGCCTTCTCTGCAACAGAGTATTTCCACAAGAGGCTTGGAAGAGCAAAAGAAATAATAACATTGGGAACAACTGCAAGCCTTTAGAGACGAGCAGGAAAAAAATTATATTAAAAACAACATTGTCCTTTAATCTATGCATCAGCAAATCAGTTATAGTTTCTCCTGATCTTGATTCATTAACTTAATTAATCCTTGTTGACAAATGCACTTATAAAAAGCAGGGAGAACAAGTTATGGCAAAGAAGCAAACTTTTTATCTACCGATTTTCCATTTCCAAAAATGAAGACTTTAAGTAGTAACTTTACATCACACTGAAATTATTCTCTCAGCCATCCTAAATTTTCTGGAAAACCTAATTTTTTGATACAGCACTACAACTTCCCACTCACTTTTCAGTAGGATTAATAACTGTATAAGGGACCTGCCAGCACAGAGGGGATTGAAACTTTGGGTTTTTAGGCCAGGTGCTCCTGAGTGCTGTGTAGAAAGCTGTCGTTCACAATGAAGATGGTAGAGTTAACAGCAAGACTGAAAGATCAGCCTCTTCCCTTTGAAATTCTGTGATAATTCCTGGGAGGGCTGCTGGACAGGACCTTTGAGGGGGATTGCACTGCCCCACACCCAGCTGAACAGACTTTTGGCTGCAAAAGTTATTATAAAGCCATTCTTACCGAGTCCCTCATGATGGTCAGGAAAGTTCTTTTGAAGAGGATGCAGAACTGGGTTAGGCAGCTGGCAGAGAAGCTGTGGCAGCCTTCTGTGGAGGAGGAGTCCTGCAGAAACACACAGAGAATAAACTCCCTCCTCTGCAGTATCTGGTTTGGTTTTCATTCACAAAAGCCCACTCACATCAGCTGAGACTCCTGCACTGATTTAAATTCCCTCCCTCCCCCTGCAGCCCCTGGGCTGAGATGCACAAATACCTCTTCAGAGGGCCGGTGCCAGAGGAAGGGGTTCAGCTCATTGTCCCCAGCCACGTCTCTCTTGAAGTCTGTGTCACAAATCCTCTCCCTCACAGCCCTGACCAGGCGGCTGCTCTGGTCCCCGTACTCACCAGAGGCCACTTCCATGACTGCAGAAACAGAAGGCTGAAGTTACTGCTTTGCAAAGGTTTAACTTACTGCTTTGCACTGCAGACCAGGTGCAAGCCTTGTCATTAAATCCCCTTGATGCTGCAGCACTGACAAAACCAAATTTTTTTTATTTTTTTTTTTTTTAGTATAGGCTTTTAAAATGCCACGTGCGAATTCATATCTACACACAAGCAACATTTACATGCATCTTTCCATAAATCTTCAGAAAGATCTCTTCATCCTGGAAGTTAAGTGAACCAGTTCGGAGGAAAGGCAGTGAATACAGGTAACAAAGAATGACAAAAGTCTATTTTTGTGGCACTTTCCATTTCTTTAAATTAAGAAACAACACTGAAAAAAACCTCAATGCTCCAAACTGTACAATACCACAGTGGTACTGCTCAAGATAAAAAGAAAACAAGCAGAATACTGGAGCCACTTAAAAAAGCCACTAATATTAGTTACTATGGGACACTAAAGAATATGCTTTCTCTTTCATTTCCTGAACCTGGACTTCTAACAGAGAGAAATGCTCACTAAATTGTACCACTAGATGGCATTCAAATTACTTAGGAAAAAATCTGATTAATTTATTTTGAATTTCGGTTCCTATATAGCACATAAGAATATATGTACAGAAGTACAAATCACACCACGGTTCCCTTTACCCTGAAGGTGACAAAATGATAAAATACAAAATGATAAAATACAAAATAAATGAAATAAACTATTCAAGCTGTCCTTACCAAAATCTGCTGGGTTGTGGTAGGTTGGACAATTCAACCCCAAATCTCTCAAGTAAGGGACGAGGTTTGTTACCTTCCCACGGTAAATGCACTGACCTTGACTTAGAACATAGAGCTGGAAAACAAGAAGAAAAGAAAAAAAAAACAACCCAGAAAATATAAGAAAAAAGAAATAAGAAAAAATGTGAAATAGTATCAAAATACTTGAACCTGTTGCCTAATAACATCTCCTTGCCCCTGTGGGAAGAGCACCTTGGGAAGATCTGTCGCCACGTGGAATTATGGAATTAACTTTGCATGGAATCACAGCTAATGGAAAATTTAATGCCTGGAGTTTGAATTCTGCACACATTGCCTGCAGGACTTCAAACACATTAACACAGAAACACACTAATTCCAGCCTTTGGCACATGCTGAAAATAGGCAAGGAGCTGGAGAGCCAAGCCATCCAATTTCCACACATTATGGATATTTTGGGCTGGGAGACGAGGCTGGTGAATGCAGGAATGGAAGGAGAGCTGGGACAGCACAGCAACAGCAAACAGCTCAGTCACTCTCACTTTTAGCCACATTTATTGACTTTAAATAAACCTCCCTGCCAGACTGGCAAGCTGCAGGAGTTTGTTCACCTGTGGTGGTGGAGGTTTTCTCTCAGCTCTCACAGGACTAATCTAAATCCTCTAACAAGACTAAAATACGTTTTTATCTAATCTAAACACACATGGTCACATGCCATTGTTAGCTTGGAGAAAAGTTCTCCAACTGACTTAACTTCAATTAATTTTCAATACTAAATTCGATTATTATTATGATTTCATGTGAATTAGCTCTTCTCAATCTACACCTGTGTATCTAGGATGAGGATATGTGCTTACAGCCTTGCAGACATTGACACTTCATCTCTCCTGCTTTTATATTGCTCTAATTTACTTCAGTGACAGCCCTGTGCACAGGAGCAGTTCTGGGTGAAGGCATGATAACCACCAGTGCAATAATCATGATTTCACAAACCTAACAGCAAGATTCTTCACAAACATTACACAGTAAATAAAGGAAACAGGCAGAGAAGAAGGAAAAAAACATAATAAAAAAGTGTATTTTGCTATTATTTATTTAATTTCTTTATATGATTTGTAGCCATCAACTAGAATTATTCATGTTTTTTGATTAAAGATTTATGTCTTGAGGGCATAACCACCCTAAGCTACACATGAAGAGAAAGTTTGAGAGCAATACCTGGTCAAAGAGCTCAAACAGCTTTGCACTGGGCTGGTGAATTGTGCAGATGATGGATCTGCCCCCCTGGGCCAAAGCCTTCATCAGAGACACCACCTGAAAACATGATGCACTATCCAAGCCACTGAAAAAAAACCAAACAAGTTTGTTATCCACAGGCACCACTCAAAACTAGCACATGCATTTGCTAATTGGTATCCCATTTTTATCCTTTTACAAATTTTCTCTGTAGCAGTTTCATATTTTATCATATGCCAACCTTATGCTTGTATTTCTCCATCAGGCTTTTAATTAAGTTGGAAGCATGCCTGAGAATGAAAAAGAGTATTCTCAAAGCTGCCTTAAGGGACTTCCACATTTTAGGGCTGCAGATTTAAATGCTCCCAACTTTAATGAATAATTACATATTCATAGCTTTCCCAGCCTCCTCCCAGATTGATCACATTCATTACCAAAAGTCACATTTTAAAATGTTTATATTCAAGCAGTCTTTGCTTGGAAAAGAAAATCCATGCCACAATATTTTCCTCTCTCTTTTCCTTCCTCCTGCAGCTTGTGTCTGCTTTAAATATTACTTACAGCCCCACAGCCCAGCAGTTGCAGCAGTGACCCAAGGCACCAAGAACCCAAATCAAATTATTTCTTGGCCTTATTCAGAGCTTGCAGGCAACACAAAATGAGCCTTTCCCAAGGACTTAGAGGTGAGTAGCTTTTCTGTAGCTCTGTTCTGCTCTGCAAAACCATGTTTGTCCATCTTTAATTTTTGGCCTAGGAGTACCTGGTTGGTTCATCGAAGAACATGACAGGGGGGTTGTTCACCAGCTCCAGAGCAATGGCAAGACGCTTCCTCTGGCCTCCAGAGAGACTCCCAGTCCTCGTGTTGGCACAGGTCAGCAAACCAAGGGCTGTCAGGATCTCCTTCACCTGGAGGGAACAGAGCATTCCACCTTGTTAGAACATTAAAAACCTCCAGCCTCTTCACTGATTTTCACGGAGGTTGTGAACAGCTCACGACTTTGTTTCATCACCCACACACTTAAAGCCTTTTTCCATCTAATGTAGCCTTTATTAGACTCAGTGTTAACAGTCTGCCATTTACTGTTTTGACCCAAATTCTGCTTGTTTGTCCTACATGACCTCACTCAGTAAAGAGGTGAAAAAGGAGTGGGAATCAGCTCTTCTGTAGCTGTGTATTTATGGATGTGGCACTGACATCAAAAGAGCTTTGCAGCATTGTGAGGGGTTCTTGCAGTGAAACCAAGCAGCTCCTGTCAATAGAATTCTGGGGCTGTTTCTACAAGAGAGTCCATAACAAAAACCAGTGGTTTCTGCAGAGCAGTGACCTGCTTTATCTCATCTGTTCTCCACAGTCTCCTCTGTCAAGTGCAGCCATTGATTTCAAGTGTTTTCATTCCACTCAGAGTCCATTCAGTTGTCACAGGTACTCTCAGATGTTCGGGATTTCCTCAAGGCACAGCCTCAGGAAGGGCACAGCTCATCCCAGGGTTTTTGGAGCAAAAGGAGGACAATCCCAGGCAGTATGATTTTTTCTGTTTCAGTGACTGTAGATCTGGTCTGGTAGCCCTATATAAGGGAAATAGCTCTTTGGCCTTAGGAAATGCATGGACACAAAAATGAGTGCTCAAACAGCATGGACATTGGCCATGGGCAGTGCTCAGTAAAAACATGGACACAAAAATGAGCTACACTGCTCATGCAACTAACAAACTCCACCACTTCAAATGCAGAAAGCAGCCTAGACATTTAATACTTCACTGAAGTTTAGGAGACAGAGCCCACCATTTTTCAAAGTATCAACTGCTTGGGTGGAGAGAGTTTCCAGAAATAGTGCCTGACCTGGTGAAAACTGGTGAGACCAACCAGGGCCTGACCCTTTGCTTGTCCTGATTTTGATTTCCAGGGGTTCCCTCTCCCAGTAAGGGGGAGTAAAAAAAATAACAAAACTCATTAAGCCTTGTTTCTCAAAGAAAAAAGCCCAAGCAAGGACAACTAGAAATATAAACTGTGGTTCACTGGAGGATTTTCACTTGTCTCTGCTTTAAACAAGAGTCTGCAACTGTGTTGGGACAAGTGTATAAATTCATAACATTTATATGTGATAAACATTTACACTCCATTTTACAACAATAAAATGAATTATCTTCTCCTGCACAGGCCAGTAACACTAACTAGAAAATTCTTCTAACATGTGTTGAATAAACACAGCACAGTTTTTAACTCAAAGAGCTGCTTGTAATTACAGTGACAGTGTGAACAAGTGAATTAACTTGCTTGGCATAACTTCACTAAAGCGTTAATGAACTAAGGCTTCCAAAGTACAACCAAGTTAACAGCTGTTTCTATATAAATTTATTTTCCAGTTAAAAAAAAAACAACCTGTGTTTGTTTTCTTCACAAGAAGCCGATTCCTGTAAGTTTCTCTTTCTGATTTTCAAGGATTCCTTTGAGTCTGAAGAAATGCCCATTGCTCCAATTTGGAAATAGACAAAGGACAGTCACAAAACCAGCTGCTCTGCCTAGGAAGTTGCCACAGTTTTCATATTTCTGTGGGAAATATTCATATTTCTGGGGGAAAATTGTGCTTTCCCCCATGGATGGGTTAGAGGAGCACAGTTCCTAGTGCAGGTCCAGCTGGGTGATTTATCTCACACACACGAGATGCCTGAACCCTCAGACATGCACATGGGAGAATCCAAGGTGCTAAGGTGCATTAGCAGGAATCCCGCAAAACCTGTGAATTTGTTTCAGCAAATCTTTTACAATTCTCCACTTTTGTTCTGAAAGTGGCTTTCATGGAGACTGCAGTGAACATTCCCTCCTAATGACACATGTCAGCCTAGAGGTTATGAATTATTCTGTCATTACAAGTCCAGCGCAGCTCAGCATTAGATAAAAAAAGTCTCCTTTACAGAGCTCACTTCTTGGGATCCCCCAAATTCTAGTTTGGTGGGCAGTGTACATACCATTTCTCTCCTCCCTTCATCCTTCTCTTGAAGCTTCAGATGAGCAGATACCTGGAATACAAAACAATGGAATTTGATTTTGAACTGGCCTGAAGCACAGCCACCACTCAGAGCAGATGTCTCAGGCACAACACTCCAAGGTACCACTTAAACAACTTCTTTCAACCCAGTCAGAAAATCTGACCTTGAGCTACAATGTTCCAGTCACAAGCATCACGTTTTTCTGTGCAGTAAATAACTGAGTCTAATTTGACTTAGGCAAAGCACCTGACAGAAAAGATATTAGAAAAAAAAGGCCATTCTGCAAGTCAAAGAGCTTTACAGGAGGATGGGAGAGTGACATATTTTGTACATCCACAAGCTTCCAAGGTAATGCTAAAAACACAGTTTATTTGTGCTTCCTTCACACTGTAAGATAACTGAACTCTGCCGTTCTCCAGGATGCAAACAAGTGAGCACAGAAATAAATAATCTTTTGAAAGATGTCATCTGCTGTCCTGAAAGGCAGCTCCACAAAACATTATGATTAACCTTTATTAAAAGCAATTAAACTGTTAAGTAATTATTTTTTGTCAGATCCTTGATTGGTTAATTTTAGACAGCAACTATAATCTGGACCAAATTCTGCAAAAGTGGTCCCGTGGGATTCTGATGGAAACACTCAAGTAAACAAACGAGAAGAAAAACTTCTCCACAGAAAAGAGCCTTTGCAGAAAATTAGCCACATAAAAACTGGAGTGATTTCTTCTGGCCTTAAAATTTGTGAATTGAGCTGGCACAGTGTGAGCAACCCAAACCTTATTTTGATAACAAATTCTGAGAAAAACGGGCTCATTTCTCAAGCTGAGCTGCAGACACTTCCAGACTAACTGGTCAAGTTGGCAATTCATAAACTTGCTGACACAATGCAAAACAATGAGAAGAATTTACACTGCCTGTACATCTTGGACTTATTCTGTTCCTGGTTTTTTCCCATGAAGAAATGAAAGAGATTTTGTAAAATGCCTTTATTTTTAAAAAGGCACAAAAGAGTAGAAGTGGCAGAGAGATCACACTGAAGCATAAATAACAATTTTCAGTCAGAACATGAAAGATGGGGAGAAAGAGAGAGAGATGAGGTTACTCATCCACCACCCAAGCAAACAGATGGTTCCTACAAAGGCTCATTTGTGAAGAATTCCAGGTTCTATTCTCTAGGAGATCTGAGGAGCAGACACTTAGATCTCCTTCCAAATCATAATGCTGGGCACAAACTGGAAATTATAAAGCCAAAGAATCCCTAGAAGGATGAGCCTGAAGTGGAATTCAAGGCATCATCAAATCCTAAGAAATCCCACTGAGCGGGATCTGACAGGGATAACATCTTGTGGCACCGCCAGGAGTAGGACCAAGGGCACAACACAAACCATTTCCTGTTTTCTCCTGCTGAGATAAATTGGAGCAAGGAGCACAGCTCACCATCATAGCCTCCTGCACAGTGAGGTGAGGGAGGAGCATGTCATCCTGCATGATGTAGCAGGAGACTTTGCGGAAGGAGCGCAGGTCGCGGGGCTGCCCGTTGATGAGGATTTCTCCTTTCATCCCCGTCTCTCTGAAACCAAACAACAAAACCAGAGGTGAATCCTGCCTTCACTTGTGCTGCCTCCCGTGGAAGTCTTAGGTAGTTACTGCCACTACAAAATAAATTTGATAGATTGGGTGCAAATGAAATTATTTCCTGATTACGCTTTCTTTCATATAAAGCTTCATGCCATGATGCTGAAAATTTTACTCAAAATGTGTGCTGTTGTATATAAAACTGAAAAAATATCAAGAAATTAAAGTTGGGGTTTTTTTAGGTTTCTCTATCCTGTTCCTTGTGCCCCGAATGACAAGACAGAGACACCTTGTATGGCCATACAAGAGGGGATTTAGAGATAAAGCAGTCACTGCATTTTGGTGAAGAAGACATCAACATTATGAAGTGGTGACTAAAAAGAGTCGATTTTTCAAGTGTTTATGTGATTTAAAAAACATCACAAACATAAGACACTGAGTCAGATTTGTTACACAGCCAAAAAAAGGAGATTTTCTTTATATGTGTGTTTTTTGGATTTGAAATTGGTTCTTATTTTTGGATCAGACCTGTTAAGAGATAAATCCCAAGTGACCAAAACAGCACACAGAGAAAAAAAGATAAGCAATAAGAATCTAATTCAGAATCTTTGAAACGCCTGTCTTTGACAAACTCCAAGCCAAAAATTTCTTCTTCTGTTGTCTCCAAGGAACTCTCAGCATCGGTGATCTTATTTTAATTTGGGATTTTCGTTGGTACTGACCTGTATCCTGCCAGAATATTCATAAGCGTTGACTTCCCAGCTCCTGAAGGTCCCATAATTGCAACGAGCTCTCCACTGCTGAACTTCCCTGAAATTCCTTTCAAAAGGGTCTTATAACCTGGAAGAAGAAAGAACAGTTCACTGAACCCTTAATCAGATCTGGGGAGCAATGAAAGTTCATTTCCACTGAATATTGATGAAAACAGGTGTTAACAGCCACCTCCTGAGAGGCTGATGCCAACACCAGCACGCTGCAATATCAAAAATAACTATCAAAAGGCAAATTGTGAGTGGGAGCAGCAGCTTCCTGCCATGACACAAATGGGATTACAGGGTCTCACACTCTTGGCTCACTCCAGGATGATTTTTAAACAGGTTTTGCTGCCATTCTCTAAGTGTCCTCTCAGAGTATTTTACCAGGATGCTATTAAAATATCCAATACTCCACAATTAACAGTCTTGGAGCAGGCTGCCCTCCAATCAGTGCAGTTTCAGTGCCAAAATTCTGCCCTCTCACCAAAACAGCAACTTCTTAGAGAGAGCAATAGCCGAAATCTCAAAGACCTTTGCCTTTTTCCATAAAAGAAATGGAAAAAATGCCTTGTATGACGAGGAATTCAGCAAAAGGAGATACACAAACTTCATTCTCTTGCCACAAGAACTCTCTTACCAGAGGAACTCTAAGGGCTTTTCTAGACAGGGACACTGACCACAGTAACTGTAAAAACAATTTCTAGGGATTCCTGACTAAGAATATGCAGGGTATTTTTCTCATTTAGATTAATCTATTTCAAAACTTCATGCCACTATAATTACATCCTCAGGCAAGGATGTTCTAGAGTGACAACACCACCTCCTTCAAGCATTTAAACTGAATTCTGAGCTAATTATCTTTGCCAGTAAACCTTTATTAAAAGCCTTAACTCCGTGTTATTCTAAGTGTAAGCAAACTGTGCTCCAATGAGAATTCCAGATTTGGACCAATTGCATCCACCTTGCCCTGCAGGATTTCCATGTAAAGGCAAAAAACTTTTAAGGAAGGTGGAGAGACCCCTGACCAGCATTTAAATTTCAGGATCTCTTTCTGGGTTTTTTTTTGTTTGTTTGTTTGTTTTTGTTGTTGTTGTTGTTGGTTTGGGGTTTTTTTTGTTTGTTTTGGTCAAGTCCCGGTTTTTTTTCTCACTTATTTTATTTTAATTACCAGTGCTTCTGGCTAAAGCTTTTAATAATAAAAAACTGCTAAGCAAGGTGTCAAAAGCCTATCTCATATGCTAACAATGTTTATGTGGTTCAATTAAAACTAAAGCAGAAGGGTGGGAAATCCATTTACATACAGAGTCAGGATTTGGCAATCCATTTTTCCACACTGGTGGATATGCAGGCAGAATGTACATTCCACATGTAAATAACCCAGACCTCTGATGATCAGCACAAGCTGTAGTTGGAACATGGAAATGCTGTAAAAAACCCCACATTGTTTGCAAGCTCCAAGAAAAAAAGAATTGTGGGTTATCTTCTGATTTCTCTTTCTTCCTAACTTCATTATTTGTTTTCATCTCCACTTATTCTCTTTAAATTTTCTTCTTGTCACCTTTCTCTATTCAGACTCCTCCTATGCCACAAGAGAGCAAACTTTTCACCAAAAACATTGTCATGCTGCTCATGTGTGGTCTCCCAAATCCACAGCAAATCCTCTTCCCCGAGCACACCCCAGCCCAGGGTGTGCAGTAGCCACAAAACCTCTCTAGAAATATCTGATCCTACTGTTTTCATGGCAGATGTCCTAGAAAATGTAACTGACTAAATGGATCCAAATAACCCTTTTCTTGAGTGCCTTTTTTCTTTTAAACAAGCCAGTAATTTTTCACTATAAATCTTACCCTGGACCTAAAGGAAACAACTTGTTTGGAAGCCACGAGGTAGCAGGGGTACAAAAAAAGCAGAGTATCCACATTGCCTGTTTATGGCCCAAGTACTGAAAAGGAAAGCAAGGACAATGTCTCAAAAGGAACAGAGACTTTGAAGAGAGAAATCCATGGCACCCCCACAAGGTCAACCAGCTTGTCCTTCACACCAATGCCACCACCCACAGCAGCATCTGAAGGGAAAGTGCAGGGAACAATCAGGCCTTTCAGACATGGAAATATTTAATAAACGGGATCTGTAGGGACAAAGTCCTTCACTCTCCCTCTTCAGTGTAATGAGAACGAGCTCCCTCCCAACCCTGCTAAACCTGTAAGGGACTCAGATATTAGATATTAGAATGTACTGTACCACCAATTATTTGCATTATGCACCAGGCAGTAAATATTGCACAAACTCGTGGGGGAGGATAAAAAATGTATAGTGCCATCAACAAGGGACATGCAACCTAAAATACAGACTCAGCAGCTGCAAACATGTGGTAATATAGATATAATTACCTAAAACTGAAACCTTTCTTCTCCCTATGACTGTGAGATTTAACATTACACACATTAAAGTCACTTCTCCAGAGTTTCACAAATGATGATTGGTTTATCTTTAACTGCAGTATCTTCCCCCTCATCACTTGAATGTGTTTCTGTCCCTCTGATGGAGTTTTCCATTTTAACTATCCTGCACACAATGTTAAATCAGAGCAGGGCTCATCACAGAGACACAAAATCAGCTTGCAAAAGACCTCCAAGATCATCAAGTCCAAGCTTTGACTGATCACCACCCTGTCAACTAGCACAGAGCACTGAGGGACACATCCAGTCATTCCTTGAACACCTCCAGGGATGGGGTCTCCACCATCTCCCTGGGCAGCCCCTCCTGATGCCTGACAACCCTTTCCACGAAGAAATTCTTCCTGAAATTCTCAGCAAGTCATTTGCAATACAGTAGAGAAATATGCTTTAAGAAGAAATAAAAGAAAAGCCGCAAAACTATGAATTGTAGATTAGGATCCTAATCACTGGCATTTTAAGTTGCTACAAACTCAAACCCATCTCTTTCTTTAACTGGAAGTGTATAATAAGCTTTTCCATTACAAAGGTTAATTTAGCAAACCCACAAAAAGATTTGACACCCTGGCAGCAGTGTGGTGCCCCAGTATAATCTTTTATGAGGAATTAAAGTCCCCTAAGTAACCACAGTCTTCCCTTTCAGAATATCGAGGCTAATCTTCAACTGAATCAGTTGACCTAAAACTTCTATACCAGGCCACATGTCTTTCACGAGAAACAGATTATGCCTTTGGAGGGGATTGTATTCTCACAGTACAGGGCCTGTTTCACATCCATCTGCCATATATCAGGAATTTCTCACTACCTTCAGCCCCAGCCCAGCTCGTTTTCCTCAGTCCCTGCAGCAAGGAGTTTGGATATGGCAGGGTTTCATGGGAGGCTGAGGCCAGGCTGGATGCACACCATGGGCCACTCAGCTCCAGCCCTGTCCCCTGGGACTCCACTTACACCAAGGACAAGTGTAGCACTGGGACTTCCTCATTTTTCACTTCTCCTAAAACTATTTCAATTTCCAATGGAAATCTTTCAGTTTTCCTATGTCCCCTCCTGAAGTTACTGTGACACAACCTTTAAAAATACATATATTTAGGGGCTGATATCCGTGGGATTTTTAATATCAGTTTTCAAGAACTACTTAAAATACGGGTTTGACATTAACACGCCATCACGAACCAGAACAACCCCTCAGCAAATTTCAAAGCCCAACCCCTTAAAAATAGAACACAGCAGAAACAAATCAGAACTGAAACAGAAAATTCTAGTGACACAGAACTTTTTGGTCTTAATTTCACCTCACATTACATTCTGGAGTTCAAGTTCTGCTGAGAAGCAGAATGTGTTTTGTTTTCCCAAAAACAAAAATGTGAAATGTGAAATCGAATGTGAGGCACTGTGATATTTGACCAAATTCACAGCTGAACCACCTGCCTGGCCTGACCAGACCCTCCTTCCAGAGGTGGAATTCCCTCCCTGCCTGGCAGCAGCACAGAGCCCACAAAAGCCCCTTTTTCAGTGAATGGACAGAGGTGACCTTCTGTCTTTGATGAAGATACTAAGGGAGGTCTCCTTGCTCAAGTCAACAAAATTTTTACTACTGGAATCACCAAGGGAAAAACATGTTGATGATTTTATCTGCTTCCTCATGGATTTTACAGAGATTTATGGGGAGATCTGGTTTTACCATTCCCACTGAAATTATGATTAATCTGGAAAGAAGCAAACCATCCCTTCCTCATCCTCAGGGTAGGAGCAATGCTTCAGGACGTGTCTGAATCAGCACCAAATAAAACATAACCAAAACCCACTCCTACCTCGCAGTGAATTTCCTCAGGTAAATACCACCTCTGGGTTTTTGACTGAAAAGCTTCATTCATTTGCATTCATTGTCAGTAATCCTCATTTCTTACTCAGAGAAATGTCACACAGACTCGTGGAAGTTTCTAGGTGTTGTAACCTATTTCTGCCTCCAGCAGTAGGCACCCAGACCCCGTCTCAGGTCCCAGGTGAGCACACCAGGCTTTCCCTGCTCGCTGCAATCAGAGCAGGACTTGCCCTTCCCCAATGTATTTGAACTGCTTCTCTCTCACCACAAGCTCTTCTGGAGGCAGGAAATTGCTGCTGGTGCCCTGCAAGTGCCACTGGCCTAGAACTGCTCAAAGGTTTCTCAGAGCATTTACTGAAGTAAAATGTAACACGGGGAATTTCAGCTCGAGCAGCGCGAGTTTGGCAAAGCTAAAAACAACTGGAAACTGAGCCACGAAGAAATCAGCATTTGGCACTTAAAAATCAAAACCAGAGACATCAAAACCTGCTCTTTCCACACTCCCTGCCAGGCAGAAATGAAGCATTCCTTTATTAAAAATTAATAATTATACAATTTCTGCATCTTTTTATGGTGCTTTTTTTAGATATGATGTATTCCTGCTGGGAAATATCCAGCTGGAAATACAGAAGACATCTCTGGCAAGTACTGCATTACTTACCTGCCTTACTTTAATGCTTGCAACAAGAAACATACTTCTTAAACAGCAGTTTAAATTTCAATCCACAAATTTGTTCTTTTACTGTACTATCAGCCAAATTGCTTCTTAAATCGTGACAAGAAACCACAGCAAATTCTTGGCACTGTATATTGACCCATTAAAGAATCCCCACTGTATTTTCCTATTCTAAAGTTTATTGCCTCAGCCCTCACCTCACCTCCTCTTACATCAATTAAAAAAATCCCCAAATTTATGCAGAAGTCCAGGGAATTATCCAGCACAAAACTGAAATAAGGGGACGTGGAACCAAGCTGTCACATCTTTCCCCTTGAGGCAGGAGTAAGGAATCCTCCTATTAAAGAAAAACACTCCTAGAAAATTCATGACTTTGCTGCTGCCCCTGAGAGCCACCAGAGTCACACCTCGATGGCCAAAGGCCATTCCCTGGATTATGAACTGGACAACAACTGCACAAGTAAGGGAAAACCAGGATAACTTGGCCCCATGTCATACTGAAGGGAGAGTTAGTGATTTATGGCTCAGAGAAGGACTTTGTAGAAGTCCACTCAGATGTTGGAAACCTCCTCAGGTGACCCATCAGGCATTTCATTTGTAGACTCCTTAGATTTCTGTCAGAAAACTGAACAGCTGGGAAATACTGGCAAAAACTCCATGGAGAAGCACAAGATGAGAAACACACGCACAGATAACAGCTCAAGGCCAGATTTACATTTGGAGATGTAATAAAACATTAGCTAGGAAAAACATTTTTCCCTATCATTTTTGCATCATCCTTTTCCATACACACAGGTGTGAATATGCCAGAAAGAAATTCTCTTGCCTGCTCCTTCTCAATCTATTACTCACTTTCTGCATCTCAGCCCTTTTCTCACTCCTGAGAAGCCACTCTCACAGGAAAACATCTTTGTGTTTACTAGAAGGGACTACACCAATCTGCTTCATCCAGTCTTAAGATGAAGTAACTTGAGGTTTTTCACCTCAACCAATATTAGATCAAAGGCAAGGTGTTTCCCTAAGCTGGAATATAGTCAGGGAGGTGTTTGCCATATATTTCTAATTCTGCTCTAACCAGCCAGGGCACTGTGTTCCCCACCCACTACTTGAGTACAGAGCACTTTCCTCCCCCTGCAATCAACAGGGTTTGATGTTTCAGTTTGTAAATTCTCAGCTGAAAGGGATTATCTCTATCAATTCATGATTATTTAAATAATTTGGATTTTAAAAACCCTCTTGATGGGGATTATTTAAATGGAGGTTCCTTTCCCAAGCTCCACACTGAGTTCAAACAAGCTTAACTTAAAGTGAATTACAGGTACAGATACTTGGGAAGAAAAAAAGCATCTTTTAATTCCCAGAAAATCTGGAGGACAGAAACAGCTTTCCTGACAAACAGAGGGAAAAAATATATTGCTTTAATTACAGGCACCTTCCTAATTCTATACTGGTTTGAATTGTACCTCTACAAAGCCTGCAGGGGCAAAGTCATACAAGAAATAATAAACATGTTTAAGGCTACCAAATAAAACCTATATGTGAACTCATATGTCATTGGTTCATAATTTCTGCCATCCATTGTGTATCAGAAGTGAACAAACCTTTCTCAGCAATGATTTTCTCACTCTAGTTTTAGAATCAACACATCCACATATTTCTGTTCTGTTCACAGGGTCTCTCAGGGACACTGAGCAATAGGGTTCTCCACTGTCTAAGCTCTGAGCCCTGCTTTAGGACAATTAGGGGAATTTGCAATTGTAATGTACTCTTGTACCTTGCCTCAGAGAAACGACCTTCGTTATGTAAATGTCTATAAAACAGCATGCCAGGCACCAAAACATCAGGACAGAAAGTGCAGAGAAGCCAAGTGAGCGCTTGAAGTAACCAAATCAAGTTCCTCTGCCTCACAGCTCATTCCAGCTCAGAGATGAGGAATTTATTCTGCGCAACCTAAACTAATAAGTCTTTCAAGATTTAAAAAAAGAAAAGAAATCCCCCTGTGGGCAGTAAAGCTCTTTCTTTGTAGTGGACTAAACTGCATTTCTTAATATAGCCCACAGCCAGGCCTTCTCAAACATATTGCTCTTGATCCACAGCCCATTTCCCACTTAGTGGTCATGAGGTGGATTAGTCGTAACTCAGATGCAGGGCTTAGCCCATGCTCACAGCGAGGCTTGCAGTGTTCAATCTACCTAATTTGACACATCAAAATGTTTGATGCTTAACCTAAATTCATTTCTAGGGCCCATAAATTATCAGTGGATAGGAACCGGCACACCGGACTGGTGATTAATTCTGCTAATTTTGCATTCCTGCTCTGGGAAGAGATAAATAACCTTGTGGAAGTGCCTCTCTCTTCACTACAGTGGGAGTTTAGGACAATTAGCTTAGGTGAGCTTCTCGATGCTGTGAGAAATCCCATCCACTGCCAAGAGAATGATGGCTGACTTTAGTATCTTTTTTGTGGGTTGAAATGTCAGTTTGATCGGGGTCCCTCGTTTGCTTGCACAGTCGCAGCACTTGAGCAGAGCAATTGCACACTCCCAATCTGCAGGCTGGATTGGAACTCCACACCTTCAGATGCTCCCTGGGAACTCATCAAGAAGAGCAGCCTGGCCATGTTCAGGATGTACAAAGGTATCAGATGCTGTTTTCACTCTGTCTTTAACACCTGGCACTTATTTTGCACTCTGATGACTGGGGACGGTACACACATTTTTTTCTCCAAGCTATCCACTAGCTCAAGCACACAGCCCTGTGCAGGTAGCACAGGGTTCAAACTTAACCAGAACATCTCAGAGCCTGAAGAACCCAAACGAGCTTTGGAAGATACGAATCAAAAGCTAAACATTTGAGGACAAACTTAAAAGCAGTTTTTGAATTTTGTTTGTATGAATGCCTAACGTTTGACACCAGTGCTCTTCCTCTGTGCTGAACAGTAACTTCCTTCTGTGGCAAGTCAGAAAAACACACAATAAATTGGAGCCTAAAGAGTGACTGTGAGCCCCCAAGCCAAGATTTACGACACAAAATCCCCAGTAACTGTAGGTCATGTTGAATAATAAAAGAGAATGATGAGAAGATGGCAAATCAGACAAGAAACCAAGTTCTAGCACAGGGAGAATCTTAAACCAAGCTGTAGATTATAAAGAATCTGAAAAGTCATTTAATTTCATTGTTCTCTCAGATCCATGGACTAGATATTGAACTTATGCAAGACACTGGATGTGACAGTTCACATTGCGCAGTCAAACAAAAAAAGCCCTGACTAAGTAAAGATTCCACTCCTTTGAAACTCTGAAATAAGAGTTATGTGCACCATGCTCTTTCCCTGTTATCCTGGCTGCTCATCACATTATTTTAGTATCTGAACGCTGCTCTTCCTCAGAATAACTAATTAGGTATGACACTCTGTTAGGCTTGCAAGCTCTGCAGCCCCTTAATTTTGAGTTTGAAGGTTTAGTAGGCTATATAACCCCTCTCCCCTTTTTTGGAGAACCCACACCTCCAAGAGACAAAAACCAGAGGTGTTTGCAGGTGGACACAGAATTCTGGTTTTCTTGAGAAATGTTCCACCAACGGAAGAGAGGAACAAAGTGTCACCAATATTGTGGCAAACCTCCTTGCCCCTGCTACTAATGGTTACACCTCCCCACTGTGCTGGGAGATGGATGGGTTTGTGCTAGCCCCCTTTAATTCTATGTTTTTTATGGTTATGACCAGAGCAGAAGCATCTAAGTAACCTGTGTTTCCTTGCATTCACCTTTTCTGTCTCCCTTTTATTTGGTCCTGCAGCCTTCTACTGAGGTTTACAGGATGATTACCATTACTTGTGGGTCCAGGGGTCTTATTCTTATTCTTATTCTTATTCTTATTCTTATTCTTATTCTTATTCTTATTATTTTATTCTTATCCATATTCTTATTGTTATTATTGTTATTATTTTTTTATTATTATTACCATGCTGCATCCACGTTAAGATTCAGTTCTTGTTTTTTTTTTCTGTGGAATGTTTCTGCCTGAGAGAGTTAAAGCTGCTCCTCTTCCCTCCACAGGCACATGGAGCCATATGCCTGCAGCCAGGGATAGAGAATGACAATTAAATAGGTCAATGAACGAAAGTAACCTTCAAACATGAATGCAAATAAATCTCTACTTGCAGCAGGACCTGATGACTCCAGAAGCAGTATTTACATGTTGAAGCATTTTGGAGATCTGGGGCATAGCTTGTACTCTGCCTGCACAGAAAATAGCTACCCTAATTTACTTTCAACCCTTAGGAAATATGAAAGGAGAAAAAAAAAGTATGAATGACGCACAGCTTCATCTTTCTTTTGAATCTAGTGGAATTGTCTTTTCCAAGCAATACCCATAGCCTAATCTTTGTTTGATAATTGCTTTTTGCTGCCTTTTTTTTTTAATTGCCTTTGATTCTATTACTTCAGCGCACAGGAAAGGTCTTTCCTGACAAAAGAAAAGCCAACCCAGTTTGAAATGAAAGGCTGACACATTCCCTGGAATGACAAACTGGAGTCACGAGCCTGATACACTGTGAGATGAGAGCTGTTTACGTGTGATAATCAGGCAGAAAGCAATTCCTCATAATTGCAGTACCTTCGTACATCAAGGTACAAATAGTGTTATTCACAGTCTTACAAACAAATAAAGCCAGAATCCTTCACAACAGCCCCTTCTTTTTGAAAAAATAAAAAATTTAAAAATCTTCAAGTGGGAGATATTCTGAAATATCCCAGCAGCTTTTCTGAACTGAGCTGCCCCACCTGCCTTCCCTGCCAAGCGTGGATCCAGCTGGGTCACTCTGCAGACAGAAAGCCTTCCTCCCTCCAAGAACACTGCTCTGGCTCTCCTGTGCTGATGCTGAGAGTCCCCTTTCACTGTGAATCTCTCCCTTCCTCCTCCCAGCCTCCCCACTCTGTACCCAGAGCAAGAAGGAGGGAAGGGGAAAAAGAAAAATTTTGGCTCTTTCTTCCTGTCCACCTGTGTAAGGGTTAGAGGGGAGCCCTGGGGCTTTCTAGAGCTCCAGCAGAAGCAGCTGAAGTTATTTAGCATCTCTCTCCTCCATGCTGGGCCTCGTAGCAATATCTGGTCCAAAGAGCTTGGTGCACAAAGAAAGCCTTCTGTGATCTTCATCACAAACCCCAGGTTAAACTGGAATGTCATTAAATGTCTCCTGTAAACTGCAGAGGGGAAAAAAACCCCTTTCCTCAGACTATTAGAAACAGAGTTTTGTCTAAACCAGACTTCTGCCATGGTTCACACGCTCACAAGACAACACTTTGTCCCCAGCCTTCACAGACATGTGGAGAGACATTTCTTGGATTTTGAAAAATGTTTTCAGCTGTAGTCACTGCAATTTAAAAGCTGCCAGAGAGTCTGATATCAAGAAAAAATCACAGATCATTAGTCAGCTTTGGAAACTTAAAATATTACCTTTGACTCCAAAGAAATTCCATTTTTCACATCAGTCTAACTCAGCTGCACTAGTGATGACAGGAACTTTCTCTGAAGAGCAGGCCATCTGACCCTCTGAACACCCCCTGCACATCCCTGCCCTGCCTCTCCCCACCCTCTCAAACCAATCCTGCACTGCAAACTGCAAGATGCACTTCCATCCCTTCACATTCCCACTGCTCCTGTCCCATTCTCTCCCACAACAACGGGAGGAACGCTTGGCGCCAGGAAAACCCTTTGAAACACACTTGGGGGCAAACATCAGAGGTGTTTTGAAAAGTAAATTTTAAGCTCATGCACGGAGTCTCTAACCCTACTATACACACCCAGGAGCAGAGACAGAGTAGAAACTTCCTGGTGGGCCTTCCAGCCTGGCAAAGCTCTGTCAGAGGGAGCAGGAGTGGTGTTTGGGAGAGCTGCTGAGGCTGCAGCAGCCCCATGGCAGCAGGACATCCCTGCTCCCTGCCATATGGACAGCTGGAGCACGTGTCCTGGGAGGCTGCTATTTTCAGAGATAGCCACACTGGTTCTGATCACTTCTCCTCCAAACACTCAAGAATGGAACAGAAACACGGGGTAATGGAGTTATTTTATTTCCGCAATAATCCAGTAAAAGATACAACCTGTGACCCTGAATGTAAAAAGGAAGGAAAACCTGAAATGTGTGCAGAAATAAACCCTGGATTACCTCCACTTTTCACATTTTACTTAGAACAACTGTGTTTTTACCTCTCTCTTCTAGAACATTTACATTAGTGAAGTTGCCCAAATTAAAATACTTTTTGTTGTCAGCAAAGTAAATATATCAACCTTTAAACACCTCAGAAGTGATTATCATCTTCTGCAGCATGTCAGTGCTGAATATGTTACAAACAAAAGCCACTGCACAGGGCATTGCTGGTTCTGGAATGGAAATGGGGTAGAATGAGCACTTTTCAGCACTCTGATTTCTGCCTTTTTTTTTTTTTTTTGCATTTGGAGATGTTGGCAGCCTCACAGGGACATACATCCACTGCACTATGGTAAACTCCTGAATTTCCATCTGTTTTCAAAAGCTCCAGCTGACCCACATTTTATGTTATGGATTAGTTGAAGCTTATAGAGTAGCATAAGCAAAGCAGGAGTCTTGCTGCTAACCATGTCCTAAGCAATTAAATGTTTCATCAATAATATATCCCACGGAAAAATTAAGAGTTTTTAAGAGAAAAACTCTTCACACACAAAACAGAAAAAAATAATTTGATATATGCACTTTAATTGCAGTATAAATACCATCCATTTGATTAACTTTGATTTCACAGACTAAAAAAATCAAATGCACACATTAAAATGATTTGAAGTTTGCAAAAAAAAAAAAGGATAAACTTTGATTCACATTTTCAGGACATAATAAAATAAGGCATCAGAGTCATTCAGCATTTTGGGAATCCTGTCTTTTTGGAATTATCTACAGAATTATTACTGAAGCAAGGTGGGAAGCAGTAACTCATATGACAAAAGCACCACTTCCACTACAGGTTTTCCACCTTATTCTGAGGCAGAGAGAAAATTCAACTCTGAGTTTTGGGGGTGGTTTTTTTTTTTCTTGGTTATGTTCTTGACAAACCAGCAACAAGTCATTCCAGAGGCCAGTGGAACTCACTGAGGTGAGGACAATCCAAGCCTAAGTCCTTGAGTCTGATCAAGAACTTCAGCTTGGGTCTCGTGGAGTTTCAAGAGCCCTGGTCATCCACTCAGCTGGGTTTCCCCTCTTCCTAACTATAAAGTCCTCAACCCAACAAATCCCCTGCATGAAAATGTAGCCAAAAGAAAATACAGTGAACAAACAACAAGTTTCCACTCTGATGCACTGTCATTTTCCAACAAAGAGAGGATATTGAGAATTTCCAGAGGGATTTTCATTATAGGCTCATCAGGAGGCCCTCCGTGTTAACAGCATTTTTCCCTTGTATTTTTCACTCGGCACTGGTTCATTTCCCAGTAACAACTGTAACTTCTTTTGACATTTTCTGTCCTTCTTTACAGTTAGGTTATTCAGCTCTTCAGTGAAGAGGCAAAGGGTAAGCTATGGGCTGATTTAAGCTGGCTGACTCAACTGGTCTAATTAGACAGGAGAAATTTGGTAGTTAAAGCAGCTGCTTCCTCCACAAACTGGAAGTCCATCAAAAGAAATGAGCTGTTTTAATGGCCTGAAGACTCATGTATATCATTAGTAAGAGAGAGACACATGAAAGATGCTGGTCTTCTCATACCCTTCTAATTAGATGTCTCTGTAAACCATATTCCAGTGCACATCTTTTCTCCCAAAGTCAAGGCAACATGTTTCAATTTTTTCCTGACCACCATCTAAACTGACAAGGACATTTCAAAAAAGTGTTGGTTGGATGCATTACCAGGAAATCCAACTTGACTTGTCACTTGAGGTTTCTTTATTCCCTTATTATATGACTTTGTATCATTGGTCTACCTACACTTTACTCCTTCTGTAAGTCTTTTATCTCTGCTACCTATTAACACGTCAGTACACACAGGAAATACAAAGGAGATAAAGAGTCCAGGGTGTTTACACAGTTTTCCCCACAAATACTGTCATTTTAAATGGAATAATGAAGAGACACAGTTAGAAGAATATCCGTGTCACCTCAAAACATGCTTTGATCCTAACAATCACAGGCACTCTCCACACTCAGCTCCTGCCAAACAACACAGCACCACTAAAATCAATACAGTGGCACGGGCTTCTGTTGGTTCAGAGGCTCAGGGATCAAAAGCAGGGATTCATGACAACCTAGACACAAGGCAATATTGCACCACTCAAAAGAGGGGAAGGTGGAAACGTTCCACGTAGAGACACGGATGTATCAGGAACTCAGAATATCAGTGTGGGGTTTATTTTAACCAGCTGCAAACACCCATGATGTGAACATTAAAAGTGAGCTGTTCTGCTGGGTCTGGCTGGGACAGAGGGCATTTCCAGCCCCCATGGAGCAGCTCTGGAGCAGCATTGGTAACACGCTGTGTTTTGGCTATTGCTGGGCAGGCCTTGCACAAAGTCAAGGCTTTCTTTTTTTAGAGTGGCCTGGGGTGTGCCAGAAGCTGGGAGGGGACACAGGCAGCTTGGCTTCATTAATTAAACTGCCCTGACCTTCATCCATTAATTTTCAGCTTTTGCCCTCCCCTGTTCTGGGGGCATGGAGGAGACACTGAGGGAGGGGCTCTGCGGATGCTCAGCCACAGGGCAGGGCCATCCCACCACAGCTATTCCCCCCAGGAAATGTGGAGATTCCCTTGTCTGGCATCTTTTGGATGAAATTCATAGTAACTTACAGTCTGCTGACCATCAATGAACTCTTTTGTCAAGGAAAGGAGCCTAGGTTGCTGTCTAATTCGTACACATGCTCTTACACAGCAGGAACCTACATGGACTCAAAGGAGTAGCACCTCTGCTGTGAGGAAAGGTCTGGGGAACTGGGCTTATTCAGCCTGGAAAGGAGAAGCTCTTGCCCACCTAATTGTGGCCTTCTGGTGCCTGAAGGGAGCAGACAAGATGGATAAGAAGGGATGGAGTGACAGGACAAGGGGGAAATTGGCTTCAAATTAAAATAGAATAGATTCAGATTACATATTAGAAAGAAATTCTTCCCTGTGGAGGTGGTGAGGTCCTGGAACAGGGTGCCCAGAGAAGCTGTGGTTGCCCCTGGAAGTGTCCAAGGCCAGGTTGGATGGGGCTTGGAGCAGCCTGTGATAGTGGAAGGTGTCCCTGCCCATGGCAGGGGGGTTGGAACAAGATCAGTCCCCTTCCAACCCAAACCATTCTGTGATTCTAGGAATGTGTCCAGCCCTGTTTCTCACTGCTGTGAGACACCTGAGGAAAAATTTGCTCTACTGCCTATAGATACAACTGCACATGCAATCCATGTTTTTAGAAATACCTTAAAAATACCTTAAAATCATTTAAAATCTCACTGTCACATGAATTACACACAGTGATAGAGCAATTGTGGTCTGCCAGGCTACAGACAGTTCTCAGGGCAGTTCTGTGTTCAGTGCCATATGGGCAATGCACAAGTTCAGAGTTTTGAAACAAATTTTTTCTAAGTGTATGTGACAGAACAAGGCACAGTAATAACAGCTGTGGTCTGTGTGCAAATGGAAAAATAAGCACCTCTAATATTGTTGGTTTTCATTTCAGTGCTGGCTAAATGCTTTTGATCATTATGTGCAAGTGATGAATGCACCACCTGTGTCTTTTTTCATCCTTGTGCCAACAGGTGAGATTACCTTATTCTGACAGGGGCTGCAGCAATCTGGGTAATGGCACAAGTACAGCACATTGCTCTGTTACCAGATCACAACATTTTCAAAATATTGCCATGTTTTTAAATTCCTGTGTGTATGTGTTAAAACTGAGTCACTGCTCCACTTCCAATGAAGACCTGAGTGGAACCCAACATGCCGCTTTTAAGCTCTGCTGTCTGCCCCCAATGGATGAGCTTCTACTTCTGTACTTGTAATATTTGTAATAGTTCTTGTGCATTTACAGCTGATATTACTGTTGGCACAGCAGCCTCCACATGCCCTGGTCCCACGTTCTTAGTCTACTGACATCAAATATTGAGCTCAAGATCTTGGAGCAGGGACAGGATCTTACCTACTCAATTCCTGTCTCCCCCACTCTCCATTTATTTGCTGATGATAAATTGTCCTTACACAACTGAAGGGTTTGCTGCAGCTCACACAGCACTGCTCTTAAGACCCTCACAGGTCAGAAAAACGAAGGTCACCTAGAATGGCTTATTGAAAACATAATAAAAATTAAAATTTGGCTTTGCCCACAAAAATCCCACCATCTGTTACGTTAGAATAATGCTTGGGGAAACTGCACAAGGCATGCTCTTGTGGAGGGGGGTTTGCTGAACTTAAACCAGAAAGTACTTTCAGAATTGATGCAGAGGCAAGGGCAGAGAACAGGGCACAAGCCCCAAAGTACATAAACCCCAAGAATGGGACCTGGTCTGGTGGAAATAGCATGGATGGCTCAAAACCAGACCTTGTCCTCCTGAATTCCAGCAGAGCTGCTCTGTTTCTGTCCCAGCAGACCAGGGACAGCAGAGGCTGGGGTGACCCCCCAAGATCACCCATGGTGGTGCAGGGGGGCAGAAATGTCTGGAGGCAATGCACATGAGGAGAACATGGAACTGCCTTTGGGGAGGTTTACAGCTGTCACTTTTTCCATCTTGCAAAGCTGTAAAGAAAATGGTGTAGGAGGACGGCTCAGGATTGCTCTTCTCAAAGGCTTCCTCCTGAAATGGGTGCCTACGCTCTAATACTGACTAAGCTGCTGGGCTTTGCTTCTGATCTCATTAGATAATGATACTGCAATACAAAAGGAGAGGTTAATCTTGACTATATCCCCAATCTCCTTTCCTTGTGTACAGCTGTAAACACCCTGGAAGCATTTGGAGCCACCTCTTTCTATGTGGTTTCAGCATTAGCACTTGCATGGAATGGCTGCTCCTGTGGATGGGGGAGCTGGAGGAGGGACAGGTGGCACCACCTTCTAAAAGACACTGAGCAATTCACACAGATCCCGAGGTGTGGGAGTGCCAGTGTGGCCAGAAAAAGTCCCATTACAGCTCTTGTCATCCCTATCCCACTCTCCTCACCCCAGTGATGAAGTGACCACAGACCACCCCTGCTCACAGCTCTGAGAAGTGTGAGGGGCACAGTGTGGATCCTCTCCAGGCTGACCACAAGCAGGCAATCTCCTCCCTAGCCCATTCCCTTTCCCACATCAGAGGTGCTCAGCGAAGGCAAATGCAGCCACAAGGGAACGTGGACACCCACCATGTGCACAGAGCTCTTCCTGGGAAGTGCCCTCCAGCTGTGGATCTGCAGTGCTGTTATTTGCCTTCCTGGTGCACTCAAGGAATGCTTCTAGTCCCCAGAAAAACCAGTCAGAAGAACATCTCTACCATATCCCTGTTCTCTGCACCACTCTCTCGGGGGCTCTTGCAAATCGAAGCACATTATTCTACTTAAAACCTCAGTGTTTTCCTTCTGCACTCCAAGATCCACAACTCCCCCCAGTTTTCACCAGCAAACCACTGTTCAAACAAACAGAAGTAGCAGCCATTTATCTGGCACATAAACACACTCTCCTTTACACCCAGCAGGAAAGCAAGCTCCAAAAATGCTCAGCTAATGAGGAAATTCAGACAATGATGTCGGCAGCCATAAGGAGGCAAAATCGCCTAAACGGGTCTGAATTGGACCCACCACTGCTACACATGAGAGCTCCAGCCAATTCTTACAACTTCTAAAGGAAATAAGAACAAAGCACAAGCAATCTCATTACGAGGGAAATGACTGGGAGCAGAAAATTACTCAACTTATGTAATGTAATAAGTCCCTATTGAAAAGCATCTGCAAAATGCTGCCATTTCTTCATGCCTTTCTTCTCACCACTGACACTCAGATAAAACAGCTTCCATCTTACATTCATTTTTCCTGCTATTTTAGCCTGTTATGCTGTTAATCCAGTAGCAACAGACCTGAACCACTTCTAAGGAGCCAATACTCTCTTGCTTTTCATTAAAAAAAAGGTTGCTGCTGTTTTCCCATAATTACATCATCTTGTCACTACAAAGGAGGAGGAGGAATATACACCTCGATTAAAATGTTATCTTCAAAGTGTTTGTTGTAGTGATATGCAGCCAGTTTTTTTACATAAATAAATATACCTGAATGTATGTGCATACATACATCTAAATACAAAACCAGAGATAACCTATAAATATCTATGTATAACCTAGATATATAGATAAATATACAGATATATATATATGGCCTGTGTGTATATATACTCAATCATATTTACAGGTATCTATACAGGTAAATTAAATGTACATATATTGAACATATTTATATCTAGAAAGACAATGCACATGAAATATCCTTGTAATATATTACTTTTAGTACTCTGAAAGGAGGTCCTCTGATGCTTTCAGACACATCTATATGGGATGGTGTCTGCTGACACATTCCACCACCATATAAACATGCCTTGCATGTTGGTGACATTCAACACTGACATTTAAAATGAATTTCATTGACTTCTGTATTTTTTAGACTGTAGTTTTAGCAGTGAAACATACAAATAAGTGAAAAAGTTCCTTCTGGATATTTGGCCATACCCTTCCTTTATCAAACTTCATTTAAATTTCTGTTAATTTGGTCCAAAATGTTATACCATAAGATATCAGCCCTGGCAGAATGCTGATACCTGTTCCTTGGATAAACTCTGTCCAATGTGTCAGTGCAGTGATTCCAATGTTCATTTGGGCCTGTACTTTTAGAGCAGCACAGTATGAGCATCCAAGAAGAATTGTAGGTTGGCTTTGAAGTTATTTTTATTTACTGTAAAACGTGTGCCACCTTTTGTCCCAATTGACTTTGCTGGAGGAGCTTATTTTTACTGCCTGACAATAAGAATCAAAAGACGAGTGCTAAAATGTCACAGCCATGCCCTATATGGGAAGGCCTGCTTTATTTTTTATTTGTTTGGTTGATTTTATAATGCAAATAGGATGCATGGCATTCAGGAGACTGATGCCCATACTTCTGCTTGGAGACTAAAGAGTAAATCTGTTAAGGATTATCATGCATACTCAGAAGTTTCATCTTTCTTTTGGTGTCCCCAGATGTCAGACTAGGCACGAGGCACAATCATTCTCCATGAAGACCAAGCCTTACAGCAAGCCCAGGGTTCATGGACTGGTGAATACTTCAGGTTTTCTATCTCTCCTTCAGGTTTACATCATCGTTCTCCCAGGCAAGAAATCAGCTATCAAACCCTCCTTCAGGGATGTCTGTCAAGCTCCTCTGACTGTTTGTGATACAGCAGCTCACACATACTGTCATAACTCAGCCTGTAAGACAGCAGAACCTGATTTATTATAATCACAAGTGCAGCAGCTCCATTCCCTGCTTGCAGCCACTCACAGCTTTCCTGAAACTCTCGCATGAGAGGGTAAAAATGTGCCTAATGGGAGTTCCACTTCAGTGATGCTTTACACCATGGGGAAACTTTCCATGGGCTTAAACAAACAACTGGCCAGCCACATTATTTCATTTATTTTTAAATACAAAGCTTAGAAAAATCAAATTAGCCAACAAGGTCTAAAAATGGTCTTTGCTCAGTTATGTGATAAAAGGCCAGTCAGAGTGAGCACAGAGACTGAGCTGAGGCTCAGAGGACACAGCCCCCTGAATTGGCCACTCTGAAAATGCTAAAATGGAAAGGACAGGACTGCTGTTCCTGGAGGAAAACCCACCAAGATGTGTCCACAGGGAAATTCTCTCCCTGGAATGCTGTACTTTACCATGCCATGCAGGGGGAACAGAAGTTTGGGGTGGTGTAAAACCAGCCATGGGGTGGCTATGGGAATTACAGAGCGAGAAACATCCATCACAGGGCACTTAAAAGACTTGCCAAAGGCAGGGAAAGGGATGGATCAAGGACTGAGCAGAACAGGCCTGACAAAGTAGATGGAAATGGGGATTAAAGGGGCCAGAAGCATGTAAGGAGGCAGCTTCACCTGTCTGACAGAGCTCCTCAGCACTGCAGTCCAACCTGCCCTCCTGCTAAACACTGTTCCCAAATTTCTCACGTGGGAATGCCCTCACCACTGTGAGTTCATGTGCAGGAGACACCACCATGGACTCCGTGGTCAGGAGCAGAAATTTTTGCACACCAGTTGCTGGAGCAAGAGGTTGTAAATCTGAGGGGTCCAGGTGCCAACAGCTGAAGGAGACCAGAGTCTGAGGGACTGATTGGATGGACAGAGTGTCCAAAACCCACTGGGGGAGAGACCTTTTGTGTGTGTTTGTGTGTGCAACCCACAATCAGCCAGAGAGGAGGAATGTCAGTGGGACCCTGGGGCTGCTCAGGTGTGCCCAAGTGTCATCTGTGCTCAGGAGGGTGCTGGGAAAGCCCTCTGTCCTCCTGCTGGTCCATACAGCTGGCTGGGTGCCCTGCCTCACCACCTGCTGGACTTGGAATTCCAGAACCAAGGCTGCCACACACCAGGGGCAGGAGGAATCCCCTCATGTCTCAAAGCCCCACCAGCTCCAGCTGCTCCTAACAGTCTGATTTTTACTGTCATTATCACTGCACACTCCTTGTGAAGGACTCAGCAGTTCTGGTTACAAAACAGACTGACCCAACTCGCTTACAAAAGGTCTCCCATCAGTCATCTTTGTATTTATGTACTGTCAATTTGTTCCTCTGGGGAAAATTCTTCTTCAAGTAATTCTGCAAGACTCAGGGTCAAAATGAAAACCCAGGGGAATAACTTTTCACTGCCAGCTGTGCACAGATGTGCCCCTCTGCACTGTCCTTGGCTTTCTGATTCACATTTCTCTGGTGGCAGTGTAAGACCTTCACTTCTCCCAGTGGAGAAGGAAATGGAACTCCATCCCAGACAGCCACCCACAGGCTTCAGCTTTATGAGCCTCAAATAGCATTTTAGACATCAGGCCTTGATATTCATATGCAATCAGCTGGCTGCAGTTTGTGGCTTTTTGACCCAGAAAAAGAAAATGCTCTTCCTCTAATAGCAAATATTTAGCTTCAATCCCCTTTCTTTTAATTGGGTACTCATTTACCCATTCTGGCCCTGCCATGCTGGTGTTATTAGAGTGCTTAATTTTCAAAGCACTTGAGGTAATAACAGCATCATGACTAAAAAAAAATTATACTGGCCAGGCTCTGCTGGTGCAGCCCCATCCACTTGACTGCTTCAAAAGCACAAAACAGATGCAACAGGGCAGAATTTAACTCCATTGATAACAAGGCTATTAAAAGCTTCAGTTTGTGGTGTTTTTTTTCTTTAAATTTCATATTAACCAGGTGCACCACTTCATTTGAAATTTCTTTCTTCTGTCTGGCACAAAAGCCTACCCTCTAAAGCTCAGCAGGAGACAGAGCACAGGTCCATTGTCATTTACCCAGGAACCTGACCACTGCATATTCTATCTTCTCCTCTCTTTTGTAGCAGATGCTCTGCAATTATCAACAACATTTGTCATTACTCTAAACATGTGAAGCCGGAAGAAATATGATTCTCACACAAAAGATGCAGGCTGTACATACTAGATGAGAGGCAGATGGTAAATTAGCTTGTAAAGCCAAGGTCCCTGCCATTTATTTTTATTTGGAACAGATACATAACAAAAAAAACCCCGAACAAACAACCGGTTATCTCTTTGGCTGTTATGTAATTCCACGTAGTTCTGCCTGGCAAGAATCTGGATGGCTTTATCCCTGTACCTTCTGAAGAAAATTAAGTCTGCAGAGTGCATCTGTTTCCTCCACAAATCAGCAAAGTCTAAATGAGCTGTAAATGGGAACAGAAGCCCAGCAGTGACAAGAAGGTCCAGTAAGGACCTGCAGCGTGACCCCAGCCACATGGCAGCACACATCTCCAGCCACACCCTTTCCTAGACAGAATTGGTCTGCCCTCTTTCCAGAGACACTTACACAGGACTGGTCCTGCTGTATTTTACCCCACCACTCACATTCAGATCAAATATTCTCTCTGAAATCTTATTTTCTAAGCGACAAAGTGTCCAAAGGCCAAATTAAACTCAAACATCTGCACTAAAGCACAGAATTCACAAGGGAGCCACTTTCAAAATAATCATTAATGGGATATTTCAGCAGGCCTCCTTACAGCTACTTGTAGGAAGTTATTGAGGTTCAGAGAGTTACTGAAAACAACCAAAGCTGTTTGGCCTTCTCTGTGCTGTTACCCTTCTCCATCATACCTGGGGATGAACACTTTAAAGAATTGGTTGAAAAGGGCAGTAATTCTTCCATACATAGTGTATTATGTGTTCTTCTCATGAAGTTGATGAAAAATTGACTACATTTGGGCAATCTGGGGACCCTCAGTTTTTCCATTCCCTAATAGACTTTGATATCAAGAAGAAGATGTCTGTCGAAGCTTGGCCCTGGGCTTGGTAAGGAACACTCTGCCAGTCCTAGGGACTAGAGGTCCGCTTGTAAATTATGTTCAAATAGAAAACTAAATTTTCCACATGGTACAGCTTAAGTAAGGGCTGGTGGATTTGTTGTCCTCTGTACCAGTGGTGCTAAATAGAAACTGCTGGCGGCTGGGTTCAAAGCTGGCACAGTGGGCAGGCAATCTGAACCACCAACATCTCAGCTTCTTACTGTCCCAAGGTTTTTGATAAGAGATAAAAGGCCTTGTGCAGAGGTTTCTGATACAAGATTTGGCAATATTAATTGTATGTGATGTCTTTTGGAAAGAATACCTAAAAAAAAAAGAGGAGCGTTTTTTCATCTTACATGGATGTCATGTTTCAACAGGGTCTTTTATTGAATTTATTAAATAAAATAATACCACAAGAAGGTAGGTGGCCAGTTCTCTCAGATGCCTGCAGCAAGGGGCACAATGACCCAAACTCCAAATTTATTTTTGACAAAAATTCAGTCTTATGTAAGACACATGTCCTTCTGCACCTCTCCAGATGCAAGTCACAGAGGTTCTGGGGTTAAAGCATCACTAGCTGATTTAGGTTTTGCCTCAAGGACTTTCATTCTCAGAATGAACACCCACCTTTCAGTTTGCAATGCTTTAATTATAAATCCAAATCAGTTCATTCCCACATGCTAACCATGTAAATTTTGCTGGGGATCTCCTTGCATGTTGTTTCTTGTAAGTCTTGACTTGTTATTTTAATAAGAAGACCAAACACTGCTTTCTAATAGAAGACAAATTTATCCATCCAAAGTTTAAAGGGTGCAAATGTGAATTATAAAGCAGTTGAGTTGAGTGAGGGCCTGCCACATTCTGAGCAGTGTCATGCTCTGACTGTCTCCACAGTTTATCTAAAAGAACAATGCTACAGGGAAGTGTGAGAAGCAAGTAATTTCTCAAAGGATACAGAGCTGAACTCTGAGATATTAAATCCCCCTGGAACAAAAATCTGCCCTAGAGAGCTGGTAAGCTCAGACCCCAAGGACTTCCAGAAGGCACTTTCCAAAATGGCATGAAAGTGCACATCAAAAAATGGACTTTAACAGAATTTTAACTCAAGTTAGCTTCTACTTTTGTCTGCTCTTGTGATTTCTTTTTCCTTTTAGTGAGGTTGTGGAAAACCCTCATCAACCATGTGATGTCTGAAGTCTCCAATTGCAAAATGCCTCTTGCTTCATCTTTCCTCAGCCTTCAGATGGATCTCCAGACTACAGAAACCAAAGTCTACTTTGAAATGTGACAAAAGTACACCCAGATGATGGTGCATGTTGTCTCAACCTCTTCAACACCTCGAGCAGGGCATGACCACCAATGGGCAGAGGATAAATCCTTTCATCAAATCCCACTCAGCATACAGAAAGTTGTAGTGGAAGGGTGTCAGGGTGAGTTACAGCCAGCTCCCAACACATTTTCTGAGAGATGGAAACAGCCAAGACCAGAGCTCAGACTCCCACAGCTCACTGTGACCACTTCCTGGCATATAAATTCCAGAATGCTTTAACTGGTATCTCTCAAACCTCCTTCCTCAGCCACAAGTTTTCACAGCAGCAGTTAATAAAAACTTATTGTAGCAAAACATTAGCTAGAATGAGAAATAGTGAGGTCATTGTAATGTTTAGGTTTATTAACAATACAGCAAAGAGAAAGAGGATGTCCTGCTTTAAGACTCGGTGACCAAAACTCACTGAGTCAAACTCAAGGCACATTTCTAAAAAAGCTCCAGGTCCAAAAAAACCCCAAACAAACAAAAAAACCCCAAACCCCAACAAAAAACCACAATAACAATGGACTCTGCTTGAAGGAAAACAAGTAATGCTGAAGTAAGGTCACACTCAGCTGGGAAACAGTAGAAGGATCAGACAAAGGGGCTGACCAAGACTTGTTCCCCATAACCTCTATTTTACAGAACACATGCAAGGGGACACTGGGAAGAGTTATTTATCACTTAATAAAGCACTGTGAACTATTCCAGTAACAGCTACTACTCAATGTGTTTTTACCATCTTGACACAGCTTAAGTGTTAAAAGAAAAACTGCACGGATTTTATCAAGGTTAAAACATGTGCTTAGAAACCCTCTGCTAAAACATCATGTCTCATTTTAATTAATTTTGCCAACACTTTAAGGCACTGAAAAGGAACCTACACAATATTTGCCTAAGAAGAGCCTTTTACCAGTATTGCAGTTGGTTTCAACCGGCCTAACTTGTTTATTCTTTCTAACATATGGATCTTAATTTGCACACATGCTCCTTCTCCGAGATGAAAACACGCTCTCAGACAAAGCAGGCAAAAAATGGTCGAGAACAATACAACCCATCTGTCAGAGAGAGGCGAGAAAAAAAAAAAAAAGTCAAAAAAGGAAAAAAAAAGAAAAACCTCTCTCGGAAAGTGGGTTTTCGCTCGTTCCTGCTCTGCATCTTTCCCTCCCTCCTTCCCATCTTAGCAACAGAGCCTGGAGCAGCCAACCAGGCAGGCGCGCATCCCGCGGGGTTACTGCAGTGCATCGCCCGGCAGTAACCGCGCCGGGCGGGCATGCGGCACCTCCACCGCACCTGCCCCGGCCACCCCGGGCCTGCCCGCTCCCCCAGCACGGATTAGCACATCATTTAGGCCAAATCCTCCCCTCCCGGCCCCCCCCTCCTCTCCTCTGCTTCGTTTGGGTATCTCCGGAGGGGATGGGAGAGGGAGGTGGGGGAGATCTTTTAAGTGAAGTCATAGAGAGGATGCTATCAAAAAAAAAAATAAAAAGCGCCCGGCTAAATAAAAAGAAAGGGGTCTGTCCGAGTGTGTGTACCTGAACTAATTCCTAAGACAGCACCGAAGCAAATCAGCAAAGCCCAGGCTGTTTAAATCTCTGCTGCTGGTTTGACAGCAGCGGCTGAAGTTTCCATCTTATGCGTTATTAACATAACACACAGCGCTCGGAGCTGGAAGGCAGGGATCGCGCTGTTCTGATGACACTATCTCGGGCTGTGACGGCCACTTTTCGCCTTCCATGAATACCAAACAACCTGCCAAAGGCTCCGTGTTCCCGCATGGAACACCAGAACCAGCCCGGTCCTTCATTCCGCTCCTGCCGTTCAAAGCTGCGGAACAACAACCTTGACAGCAAAGACAGCAGCACCTCTCCGGTTTGTTTCCACGGGGTTTGAGCCATCAGAGCAAGCCCAAAATAACAAGAAATGTCGCGTTTTCTACTGAGCATGAATCTCTGGAGTGCTCCTAAGTACGAAAATGCCCGGCTGCGTTCTGCCCGGCCGGAGCCCCTTTCCTCAGAGGTTACTCGAGATCAAACCCTACCACAACTTGCACTCGAACGCAGCACAAATGACTCATTACAGTCCTAAAAATAACAACGGAGAAATTTCCAACTAAAATGTTGCCTAATTAGCCATGAATACTGAGAAGTGTGAGAGGGGAATCGAAAAAAAAAAAAGAAAAAAAAAGCAATCCCTGAGTTGTCGTGGTGTTTTGCAAGCAAATTTCTTACTACTTTCTTCCTGGATGCACTCAATTATATAGGCAGAATATTTCCCTTTCCATCCTATATTATAGCAAACCCACCTAGAAGCAATAGAACAAAAGTCCTCTCATGGATGTACAGAATGTATGTATCTTTTAAAGTAAAGCTAAATGACTTTGGCCTAGACAGAAAACTCCAAAGTACTTTTCATGCCCTCTCTGTATAGGGGACTATACATAATTCATCCCCAAAACACTATTCAGATTATTTCATGGCGCTTTTAACAAAAATGACAGAAACCTGAGGCACTGACTTTTCTACCAAAACCTCTTGCAAACAGTTTTCAGGCAGTCCTAGTACGAAAACTTACACATCTTTAATTTTTCTACGAACTGGTAAAACCAATCTCTGTGTTCCTGTGATTTACATTTCAAACTGCAGTTTAAACATACAGCTCAGAAGCCAAGACCCACTTTTATCTTTCTCAACCCTTAGATAAATGGCTTTGTGACAAGACAGTGACACTTTGGCCATCTTTTGTTCCAAAGCTCTGCAGGTCTTGCTTTTCACATTTAAGGATCCACAGTGGATCTAACACAGGACTCTTTCTTTTCCTCTCCAAGCCAGCTGGGTCCCTCATCCTAAAAGAAAGGAGAAGTATCCTGGGACTAAGCAGCCCTATTATTTCTAATAAACATGCTGAAGTTCCCTTTTTCTGCCTTTGCCAGTCCTCCTTAACCTCACAACAGTTCCTCCAGGAGCCCTGGGGCTTTCTGAAATTGTGAACCTCACTGACCCACAGGAAAGCCCCAGGACATGCTTGAACATAGCCTGGATTCAAAGACTGAGACCCATTTTCAGTTCTGGAAGATCCTTAACCTCACAAGTCACTCAAAAATCTCTTTCCTTCAAAACTGAAGGAATAGTTGTTCCCACCTGTTGACCAATTCCCTAAAAGCTTTACGGGGAAGATGCCAAAGTCAACTGAGACCTTCTGGAACTTTTACCTCTTTAACCTCTTCCAAATTCCCATACTGGCAACAGCTCCTACTGAATGGAATGGGTCAGATACAGCTGCTTTGGTCAAGGACTGACCTGCCATACTCCTTCCCTCTTAATCCCACTGACCTCAGGGGAAATTACACCAGGAATTAATCAGCTCCAGAGTCACACCAATCTCTGCTATGAGTCTGATAAAACCTCAGAAGGAGAACAGTATTTATCATATAAACCTTAGAATCAAAATGCCCCTCCTTATATTTAAAGAGAAAATGATATTTAATAGTTTAATTAAGCAGTTTAAGGCTGAGACAAAAATCAACGAAAAATTCCAATTTGAAGTCTAGTATAGCTTATTTAGCTTCTTTGTTGTTGACAAGCAAGGCAAATTCACCTTTCTTTGGTCTTTTAATGAAAAGTAAAAGACATGACAAACCATGAGTTGCATTGTCTGAACAATCAAGCTAAGTACAGAGCACAATGGCAGCACTACTAATTATTCCTCCTTCTGCTAATTAGAGCCTAACCTTAACATTACTTTGCAATGCCATTTTTACTGAAGGGAAATGATCTCCAGTTGAATTCCTGTCCAACATGCTGTCACAAATTGTCCTTGCAGGGAAACTGTACCTCTGCCTTTGTGATCCAACACTCTTGAAAGGTTTTAACTAATTCATTACAGTCGTAGAGAATGATGTAGAAATAGTAGATTTTCTTTTTCAAGCTCCATTTCAGAATAGAAACACCATTAATTAAAAGACATTTTTGAAACAGCATCCCTTATCTCTTCTTACCACAACCAGCACCCAAGAACAATGTGAACTGAGACATCTCCTTTCTCTTTTTTTCCCAGCATGTTTTCTGCTATTCTTCTCATAAAAAGTGAATTCAAATATTTCATATTACAGCAATGAGAGAGACTTTTAGTACAGGGAATCCACAAGGAGTGCTGAACTGCAGCAACCCCCAGTGTTTGGAGGCACAATATTGCCCTTCTCTTGGGTGCTGCAAATCCCAGTTTCCCACTGGAAGAGAAACCAGTATAAGGCATTCAGAATAGTTTTGTATGTAATGCACTCAGCTACAAATCCACCAGGTTTGAACAGAGATATCCCAAATTACACACAAAAAATCTTCTACTTGCAGAACCACTAAAACAATTCAATGAATCTGAACTGTTTTGTTCCTACCTTCATTGGGGACTGCTCAGGCAACATGGTTTTCTATTTCTCTAATGGAAATTTTTTTCTTTTAAAACCAATATATTGAGCCAGTCCCTGGAGGAGGGAACATGTCTGGGAGGAAAGTTTGGTTCTAGAAGGCTTCTATAATCTGACCAGCAACTCACTGAAACACTGAAGGAAGAGACCTTTGGAGGTCACCTGGCCCAGCCTTCTACTCAAAGCAAGACAAGGACCAGCTCCAGATCAAACCAGCAGCTCAGCCACGTGTCCCACACTCCTCTGTGATGGAGAAAGCCCCACTGTCCCTGGGTGACACATCCCAGTGCTGCACCTGGGGAACAGGTATTTATTTCCTGCTTTCCACCCTAAACCACCCAAACTGCAACGTGTGCCCATGGGCTCTTGTCATTTATCCCCTGGCACGATTGGCAGGAGCAGCCCAGACTCCTCAGCTGCTCTTTGTATGTCCCCTGAAACACTTTTTACCCCTTTGACAGACTCTTTGCAGCCTCCCAGTATCTGTTGATATGAAGAACCCAAAACTGACACAATATTCCAGCTGTGCTCTCACTGATGAGGAGAAGGGTAAGGACTTGCCTCCAGCTGGGAATGGCCTCACCACACGATGTGATTCACCTTCCTGGCTGTCAGAGCACTCTCTGGCTCACAGGCACTTGGCACTGAGTGCAGAGCTCCCAAATCTGTTTCAGGTCCTTGGCAAGCAGAGGAGAGCCAAGCCCTGCTGGCAGACAGCAGCTCAGCCTCTCTGAGGCTGTCCTTGGTCCCAGGAATGACACAAGGTGTGAGACCAGGTGAGGAGGATCTGAATCCCCCCACAGAGACAGACAGAAAAGTTCAATCTTCTCTTTCAAATCCAAATGTGGTGACACAGTCATAACCATAGCCTAGAGCTAAATACCTCCACAGGTCATTTTCAGCAGCAGGAGGTTTTGCCAGGACATTGTTTTGTTCAAACCAAGTCACCCAGGCACGTCAGAAAATTTGAACAGAGGTTTTGGGTATAGAACCCTTCAATCAATTCTGGCCAGTGAGAAAGAGATTCAGTTAGAAATCTCAAGCTTTTAAATCTTGAATGAGACATTTTGGCATAACTCCATTTCTTGGAGGACAAAAAACCTTCAATGTTTTGTGTTCGTTCTGATAAGATAAAGAATAATTTTGAATGCACCAAAGTTGCTGCCAAACCAAGTTGTTCTCCTATGGACAATGTGGCTCCATGCAATTTTAGCAAATAATTAAAAAAAGGCCAGTGGGTCTACATACAGTTTTGATGTTGAAAAACCCATTAAAGCATGAAATCTGCAGATCTTTCAACAAATGAATAATTGTATGCACAGCCTGTCCGCATACAGTAGCACTTTCATGGCAACAGCTCCAGTGCTTTTCATACCACACATTTTTAGACTATTGAAGCCTTGGTGTTGTGATAATGATACAATTTACAGACAGCAGCCAAGTACTTTGTGAAACAATTTCAAGTGGAACCTTTAAGCCAGTGGATTTATAGTTTCAGGGCCAGTGCAGGTATCAAGCATGGCTCAGGTGAGGGCCGCACTGGCAGGGCCTTATCTCTTGAAAGAACTAAAGCACACAACCATACCAATTTACATAACTGGGAGAGAGTTCCTCAAAGAAGGGCAATTATGTCATTTAGTACACAAAATTCTCCTGAAGATTTCAGTATTTTCTTTTGGGCATACTTCTTTTTGCTGGCAGGAATTTACTGCACGACCTAGTTTTCTTTTCAGAGAGGACTAGTCACACACACCAAAAAAAACCCCCAAAAAACCAAAACCCAAAAAACTCTCTAGGAAACACACGGTTACACAAAGCAAATGAAGGCATGAAAGGAATTGATGCCAAGCAGTGGAGAAAGGACAGAATCACCTTTTAGAACTGGAATCAACCAAGAACCTATAAAGAAGACAGCTGAATAATTCCTTCTTACTCCCAACACTTCTCTTCCTTGGGAAGTTGTCAATATTTATCATTTTGGTATGCCCTGTGTTGCAGGCTGTGAACTCTTTGCAGTGTGTATCAGCAAAGGAGCTACTCAAAGAGCATCCTGGTCCTTGAGTGAACCTCAGGATTCAGTCCCAGCAAGAGCCAGTGATTTCATCAAAGAAATTATAAGCATTGAGAGACCCATCTAAGCTGTAGAGAAACCTATAGCTCACAGCATTTCTTTCCAAACACAGCCTTTAAAGGAAACAGTTTTTACCCTGTTGTCTAATGCCTTCTGAAATTCTGAGCTACTAGCTGTTCTGAAAGAGTACTGAAAAAACAACAACTTCACAAAACAGCCAATTGCAGGAGTAAAAAAACAAAGCCTCCTCACTTCCCTCACCCCCATCTTTAAACTCCTGCATGCTCTGCCCACCCTCAACAATAAATTGTAGACAGGCAAGATCACAGGACAGATATTTGGCAGCACAGCAATACTATATTTGCACCAAATACTTAAGAATTGGGAGGCAGAAATAAGCAGTTGTATGAGCTGCTGCATCTACAGCTTCTTGTGGATGAAACCTTGTTTTCCTCACCTTTCTTTCTCCACCATGGTCCTTCCTGGATAGAGTAGGACAGTTCTTTAAACTCAATGTTCACAGCTGGCCTGCGGGGCAGGTAGGAGAACCTGTGAGCTTCTGTCAGGGCATTGTCCACCTTTTTTAAGTGTCCATTCATGAGTCGAATGTCCTGGGTGTCTGTGCCATTGGAGACCACCTCGTCCACTGAAACACACACAGACTTTGGCTCGGCCATGGTGCAACCAGAGCTGCTGCCACCCTGCAGGGAAAGTGAAAAAAGTTCACAGACTTTTGCTTAGGAACACGTCTCAACACCTTCTGCATCGGAGGAATTACTCTTTAAATAGCACAGAAATCCAGAACTGTAATGGGCTGAAAGGTGAAAGAGGAGTAAAATAAAGCAATCTTTTGTTTGTTCTTTTGCCTGAGCCTTGACAGAGGAGGTAAAAGAGCTCTTGCAGCACATACAGTTCCTTTAGCACTGGTTTTCCTTTCAGATCTTGCACCAGATTAATACATTTCTAAGTTCAGTCCCCATTGTATTTGGTTTCTCATGCACTCAAGGAATTTGGGTCTAGTTACTGATTCCAGGGCTTGGGACAGAGCTGAAGGGGGAAGGGAGCTGGCTGAACAATTATTTGTACAGACATTTCAAAAGACAGCCACTCAAAATGTCTAAGCGCTCTTGTTCTTCTGGATCAACCTATATTTCTGTAAAGGTGAAATTATATTTCTGAGAATTTTCAAATGTATTATTTCATGCCTTATTTTCTCCTGCACTGATAGTTCTGGAGACTTTGCAACCTGGGATGACAGTACAAGTTCTTTTCTGGAGGTATTTTAGGAAAGCACAATGCTGTGCATCCAAAATCCTTGAGTGCTTTCCATGCTTGATAGTGGTAACTAATGGGAATCTTATCAGCTTCATAAACACACAAACCCTGCTCCAGTTCTTGCACCACTGACACTGTAAGGTCAATGTCCTGTGCTCACAGCCATCCCTCTTGCTACACTTTGCCTATCACAGCACTCCATGTAATTCCACTTGGCACTCTTTGACCAAATCTCCTTCCCCTCCCCTCCTGCCCATGACAACAGCCTTCCACCCACCTTTCTCTTCTTTTTTTTTTTTTATTATGCATTAAAAAATCTGGATTTTTTTCCGTTCCTTTTACCAGCACAGGTGTCTTGCACCAATATGAGCAGGATGTGTGTAAGCTCAAAAGAAAAACAGTCATTAATTTTCTTTGGCTAAACAGAATTTTGAACAGTTCAGAGGCTGTTTGCTGTCATCTGTTGTTTGGTGGATCTCATAAGCAGAGCCAAACATCTGCACAGTTGTCTATTAGGAAATTTAGTATTTCTAATGCAGATTTGTACTGGAAAGGACTTCTGTAGATGGCTTATGTGCCAGGCTTTCCATGCTGACACATAGTACAAAGTTATCTCCTGGAAAGCAGATGTTCTGCATGAACACAAACAATGCATGAACACAAACAGAGCTGTGGGTCCTGCCACTGCTTCCCTCTATTTGTCTAATTCAGCTAAGGAGTGACATTGCCTCCTCTGCCCTGTGCCACTTCCATTTCCCTCTCATGGTTCCTGGTCCTCCCATCCTTGCTGTAACAGCAGCCCAGCTCAGATCAGTCACTTGTCATGAATGCTGACAAAAACATTAAGAAAACCTCCAGTCCTACATAATCACTGGTGAAAAAAAAGTAATCCTGCATAACCAGTCCATAGCTGGCACCTTCACATTCTTCACACACAAGCCCCAAGTTCTGGATGAAAATAATCAGCTCTGGTCACCACATTTTCTCAAGAAAGAGATTTTAATCATTCTCTCAAGTTACTCAGAGGTCAGGTATCCAGTAACACTTACTGTCAAATTCTTAAATAGTTGACTGCCATGGTATGTAATTTGAACATAACAAGAGTAATGTGAAACATCTTAGAGCTCAGCAATTAAGGGAAACTTCAGCAATTCAGGGAAACTTCCCTAAAAACTAAGAGAAGACGAGTTAACAATATTCTTCCCTGAACATTTTCAAGGCTGACTGTGGCACTCATAATCCGTTTTGTTCTGAGGAACCATTGAGCACCTTCACACAATCAGAGGGAATATCCAAAAACTAACTCGCATGAGCAGGTCACCTTGATTATTCAGGTGACAGTCAAAGCTTCTCCAGTTCAGACTGATTCAAAAAGAAATATCCTTTGGACACGACCCTTGCCTCTGACTGCTCAATCATCCAAGAGAATGATGCCAAAGACTTTTGTTACCGGGACATTAAACAATTTCAGTCACTCTGTGGACCGAACTGCCTGTTCACACACCTGCCTCCTCCAGGGACCACCTGCTATGGGTGAGGATCCCCCCGAGCAACTGGGATGGTGCGAACGCCTCCCGGTCTTGGGATCACCTTCGCTTGGAAAAAGCTGGGCAATCCTGTGGCTACGGCAGCCACAGACTTACCGAAGCCTTGTGTAAGGAAGGCACAGACACACCTGAACCCCCTCGGTACGCTCCAACACCCGCAGCGCGCTCTCTTCTCCGCTGCCACCCCCCGGTGATGCCCCAGCCCCGCATCCTGCCCTGTGCCCGCACCGAGCCCTGCTCGCCGGGCACCGCTCCGCCGGACCGCGCTCACCTCCCAGCTGCTTTTGCCCAGTTTTGGCTATTTCCCCTGCAGTTCGATGGAGCCGGTGAGGAGCCGGGCCGCTCCCGGCGCCCGGCGGGGACGGCAGCGCCCGCCCGGTCCCAGCGGCAGGACGGTCCCGCGGGCTCTGCCCGCTCCGTCCCCCGCCGGCCCCGGGCGTTATGCAAAGGCTACGGTCCCTCCGCAAATCNGTTATGCAAAGGTTACGGTCCCTCCGCAAATCCTCCGGGAAGCCGGCGGGGCGCAGCGGCGCAGGGAGCATGCTCGGCGATAATCCCCCCGCCTTAGCTACAGACAGAGGTAACCAGCGGTCAAGTCCCGCCGTGCGCCGCTCGCACACTCGCATCCCTCATCCCGCATCCCTCATCCCGCATCCTGCATCCTTCATCTCGCATCCCTCAGCCCCCATCCTTCACCCCGCAGCCCCGGGTGCACCCACCGACCCTGCTTTTCCCTCGGGAAGCGTCTCGGGAGCTCCCCGCGGAGCCCGAGCTCCGTCTCCATCCCCCAGCCCCGCACCTCGCCCCTCGCCCGGCGCTCGCCGCGGCCCCGCGGAGGGAAGGCGGGGTGCGCCTTACCAAAGCGCTGCCCAGGGAGAAAGCCGCCATCAGACATGCCATGTGCACCGCTGCCCGCCCGGCTGCTGGCGGAGGAGCCCTACAGTGCCGCCTCTCCGCCCCGACTGGCTGCGGGAGGCGGGCGGGCAGGGATGGAGCTGGGGCCGCCCCCGCCCCGGCCCGCCCCCGCCGGGGATGGGGAAAGCGGCGGGGTCGGGGCACCCCTCGGCACTGGGAAAGGTGGGCAGCGTGTCCCCAACCCGCCGGTGGCCGTGGTTGTCGCTCTGCCCAAACACGCGGCAGATGCTTGTCCCGGGGACTGGGGCACCGAACGTCGCTCGCCGGGACAAAATGAGGAGGGCAGCCAGCGTTGTCCCCACGCTCCGGGCGGGGACAGGCTTCCTAAAGGGCTCCCGGAGGCATTCCCTGAGGAAACAGGGAGTAGAGGCACCATCCAATATCGCCTTGTGCCATCCTGTCTCCATGAGGACGAGACAGGACTTCTGG
>VXAX01006290.1:106702-136177 GCA_013399835.1 Leptocoma aspasia
TCTGGCATCTTCTTAGTGTCCTGTCTCTCCCGGGATTCTCACTTTTCTGGCATCTTCTTAGTGTCCTGTCTCTCCCGGGATTCCCACGCTGCTGGCATCTTCCCCAGTGTCCCGCCGCTCTCCGCCCACCACAGCCGTGCCAGCCTGCCTCTGCTTCACCCGCGGGACAAAGCCAGCGTGCCATGCAGGTGCCTGCCGTGCCACGGCCCCCGGGCAGCTCCGACAGGAGCCCTGGGCACAGGAGTCCAGGCTGGAGCAGCTTTCCTGGTGCCACCTGTGACCCCCCGGGGACCCAGGCATAATTTGGAATATGGCTCTTGTGGCTCTTGTTAAACCTAAGGCAGTTTGGCCAAATTACAAATTTTACGGTGTAAAAAAAAAGGGAGGGGACGGTATAATTTCACATATTTTTACCAGTCTTGTAATGGTTAAAAGATACTGAATATCCTGAATATGCTTTGGTTCTGACTTCAAAGTTACCCTCCCTAGAAGATCTGATTTCACAGCTGTGGTCCTTTTTGGTGTTCCCCTTCCCTGTTTATTGGAACAATAGTCATAACTCCTCTGAATTTTGTCACGTCTTTCTGTACATGAAATTAATGCTTCCCTGTCCATACTGGAAATATTCACATAATGCTATTTGAGAAGAATGGGATCAGTCAGTTTAAACAGATCTGCCTTCAGATCTATTTAATATTGAAGGACATAATCAGTCATTCCTTTCAGGTTAGGTATACTCTGTGTGATGAGTGGGATTCATCTCTAATTTTAGCTGCCTGGAAAATTGCTATCTGAGCCTGTCATGTGGATTCTCTTTCCAAAGTGTGAGAATCTTGGAGAGATTGGAAAGGAATGGGCATCCCCAAAAGAAAATTCAGGCTTTCCTTCTGAAATATTGACCTTGATTTGGGATGGATTCCAGATCCATCCTGGCTTCCCTGCCACGTGGGGAGGGCTCCAGACACTTGGCATGGAACAGCCATGGCCAGTGGTGCAGAGATGGATGGCACCTGAGCTGTGTCTTACAGCACATTTGTCTTCAGCTGACACCTGCAGGAATAACACAAGAGGTTTCACGTGTTCATTTCACACCAGATTTTATCTGCATTTTTACATCTGGGTGCTGGAGCATCCCCCTGCAGTGATGCACAGGCAAGAAACTGAAGGGCAGAGCACCAGCCTGTGTCTGACCAGTTTGGCTGCAGTTCATTTCTGTGGCTGCTCCCTGTGGTACCCCTGGCTATCAGTAGCTGTCCAGCCTTCCCTATCATGCAAGGGTTTGTGGTTTTTCGTTTGTTTGGTTTTGGTTTTATTTTGGATCAAGCAAACTGAAGTGGGGTAGCACTGGGAAGAAGAAAGCCTGGGGGCTTAGCTCAGCTCTGCAAGAGCTGGTGGTTCATTAGTCTGTATCTCAGTAGCCCTCAGTTGCCAGCTGATCCCAAGATGTTCTAGGAGAGAACAGGAAAACACTGTCAGGCTTCCTCCTTGAACAAATAGACTTATTTTGTCAGAGATTGGGCATAATTTATATGAACTCACTGCTTTCAGCTGATGTAAACAGAGCATGCTTGCAGCAAATTTACTCTCCCTCATTTATCATGAAGGAAGAAACAGCAGATTTTCCTTCATGCTGGAAGAAGACAAGGGCTCTAGGGAAAAGACTGCCAGCACAGAGGCTATTTTGGACATATTTCTGCATTCTTCCAGTGCAGTCCCCCTCAAATCCTACTGCCCTGCTTCTAAGCAGAAATGTGCACACATTGCTCAGACTAATGACTGAAAACCACAGCTGGGTTTTAGGCCTCATATCTCCCTAGACTGCACCTTCCCAGACTCCTGACCTCAGGGTCTGGGCACAGGGGAGCAAGAGAGGGCACTCATGCACTGACAGCCAAGGGGAAAACCTTCAGCAAACCTGTTGAGAGCAGATTAGGTGAAGAAAATATTCTCACAGTCTGGTGAAAAGGCTGCAGTCTGAATTCACAGGGCACCATGGAAATAAGCCACGGCACCAATCTCCTGAAATCCTTCAGCTCAGCCTCCCTGTGCAGTGCCAAGGGATAGAGTCAAGCACCTGGGAAAGGGGGACACACAGACATCACCAGGAAAAGTTAGGCAGAAGGAAATGCCTGAAAGGGAAAGATTCATGCCTGGAGGATTTGACTTGGACTTAGTACCTGAAAGCTGTTTCCAAAGGCAATTCTCAGCCAGGACCCAAACTCCCAGACTCACGTTTTTCTCACAGAAAGCTGCAAGCAGCACCTCTTCCACAGCACCCTGGCCCTGAGCACTCATCCTGGAGATGAAAAAGGTAAATTTCAAAATCAGTAAGTGCTCTGTTTCAAAACCATGCCTGATGGGACAGGACAAGGCCTGAGTCACTGCTGTTAAGTATTCTGTGGGGAAAGTTTTGTGTGTCTTTCCCTTCACAGTTGTTCTGCTTTGAAAATGCAACTGAACACTGAAAGGAAGTGAATACCACCTTCCTCTTTTTTCCTGTGTGGCAGGGTAAGAGCTTCATGAAATCCACAGTTTCACCTCAGGGTATGCAGCTCTTCTACAATGGGCAGGAGCTTCTGAATAACCCCCCCTGCTGCAGGTTGGGTGGAGCAGTGACTGTGCCTGGCAGATGGGCACTCTGACCATCCACATCAGGAGAAAAAGGAGTTCTTTTCCCAGCCTGTCTGCCTCAGGTGTTTAAGAACATGGCTGGCAGCAGAAGCCCAGAAGATTTGGGATTTTAGAGTGTGATGCACTCTGCACAAAGTGCCTGGTCACCAGGGAGGATCAGAGCTGTCATTAGCCAGGAGGGAGCCAAACTGCAGGCCCTGTACTACACTCAGATTTGTCCTGGTTGTTAGAGTGACAGCCTGTCAGCTTGGAGAGATGAGCTCCTTGGAGTCCCTGGCACAGCCAAAACATGTTTGAGAGCGATGAGCTTGGAGTCCTGAAAATCATTTGGCACCAGCACAAACCAGACAGGCAGAATTCAGTCGGTGTCTGACATCCTTGGTCTGTGCACAGGCCTGACATGAAAGCCTTTCACCATGAGCTGTTCCTAATTCACACACATGTGGCCACTGATGGACTGGCACATGTCACTAACCTGTCACCCCTGGTCATAGCTGCTAATCTGGTCCCTGGAACCCCACCAGTCCTGCAGCCATGCACTTACTCCCTGTGGGAGTCAGCAATGTCCAGCTCTCTTCTCTCTCCTGCCTTTATTTGAAGTGCATTTCAGTGCAGCACTGGTAGCTCAGGTGTCTGTGCAAGAAATAGTTCATGTGTAGAAGTGCTACAGCCTCGGGAAATGCAAAGGCCACTCTGGGCTTCACTGCTGGGATACAACACGTGGGAAAAGTCCAGTGAGAAATGTGGTGGAGGCAGGTGGGAAAAAGAAAGCTAGGACTGTAAAAGGCAAAATGTTTGAGATGGAATTTTCACTAAAACCGTACCCCAGCTTGTCTAATTTTCAATTTGCTGTTAATTTAAGCTGCTCTGGCCAGAGTTCAAGGAGTTTTCTGGAAAATATTTCAGGATAAATCTTCCTAAAGAGTCAAGCTGAGAGCAGAAATGAACTGCCCACTGTGAAACACTCATGCAATTATTTGCTGGAAGAAAACCGCAACAGTTTGTGGTGGCCAGAGGATCATTTTGGCATTTGAAAACACATAGTGGTTTGGATGGCTTCTGGAGTATGTTACCTGTGTTGTTATGCCCTGCCCCAGTTATTTCTGTAAATTTATTTATCATAGGGAAATAAAAGTGGGGTGGGGGAAAAGCAAGAGGTGTCATGGCTCTTGCCAATTATTCTTATAGGGAAATAAAAGTGGAAAGAGCAGAGGTTTGAACAGCAGACAGATGAGGTTGAAGAAAAAAATGATGGTTTGATTGTGAGGCTCTGGGTTTGTGGCAGCTGGTAGGTGTGAGTGTACTGGAGAAAGATGGGACAAGAAGAAAGAAACAAGACAGGGAAGGGGGAAGAAATGAGTAGGTAAGTGAAAGAGAAGAATTAATTTTAAGAAAAGGGGAGAATTTCTTCTCCCATTGTTTTGAATGAAGTCCAAATTCATAGTCCAAATTGATGTCCAAATTCAAAGTCCAATCAGGAGCTGAGTGACTCTAGTTGTCATCTCGTGAAATTGTTTTGGCAATTTGAAAGTTTCTGCGCTACGACTGGCACCACGGATCCGGGGTGCACTGCTACGGCAGCAGGCGATGTTCACGGTAACATGAGTGGCAACCATGACGGGCGATCTTTGCCGAGGCTCTTCCATGTGCTCGAGGCAAGCTCGGAGCGCTGCTCTTGCTGCTCGCAGCGCGGCACGGCCGAGGCAACTTCGGAGCACTGCTGCGATGGCTGCTCGCAACCCGGCACGGCCGAGGCGGCGCCAGAGCCCGGCGATCCCCTGGGAGCCACCGTCCGCTTCATCCGCCCTGGGTAGCTGGCGACTGACGGGGTTCGAACCCGCGACCTCGGTGGTGGCAGTGCGCAGTTCCATTCCCGTACCCACACCCTCCCCCCGCCCGCTGGGGCTCCCTGCCGAGAGGTGCTGATCGCTGCGCTCCGCCCCTCCGCACGTCACGGCACGGATGGGATGTTCCCAGCGCCTGCTTCTGCCGGGATTCTCGCTTTGCTGGGATGTTCCCAGCGCCTGCTTCTGCCGGGATTCTCGCTTTGCTGGGATGTTCCCAGCGCCTGCTTCTGCCGGGATTCTCGCTTTGCTGGGATGTTCCCAGCGCCTGCTTCTGCCGGGATTCTCGCTTTGCTGGGATGTTCCCAGCGCCTGCTTCTGCCGGGATTCTCGCTTTGCTGGGATGTTCCCAGCGCCTGCTTCTGCCGGGATTCTCGCTTTGCTGGGATGTTCCCAGCGCCTGCTTCTGCCGGGATTCTCGCTTTGCTGGGATGTTCCCAGCGCCTGCTTCTGCCGGGATTCTCGCTTTGCTGGGATGTTCCCAGCGCCTGCTTCTGCCGGGATTCTCGCTTTGCTGGGATGTTCCCAGCGCCTGCTTCTGCCGGGATTCTCGCTTTGCTGGGATGTTCCCAGCGCCTGCTTCTGCCGGGATTCTCGCTTTGCTGGGATGTTCCCAGCGCCTGCTTCTGCCNCATCAGTGGGTATCACACATGTCACCCTTGGTCATATCTACTAATCTGGTCCCTGGAATCCACCAGTCCTGCAGCCATGCAGTTACACTCTGTGGGAGTCAGCAATGTTCAGCTCTCTTCTCTCTCCTGCCTTTATTTGAAGGTATCAAATCAAAGGAGAGCAAGGTTACCTTTGACAGTTTCTTTTCACCAGTTTGTCATTTGCTGGAAAATGGTTTGAAGATTATTTACATATCTATCCCAATTTTTCCCAAATATCCAATATTTGTTTACATGTGTGTTTAACCAGGTTAAAAAGCCTGGTTAAACACACGTGTAAACAAACAGTTTTTGCAGGTTGGTACTTTTCCCTCTCCTGGTTCCAAGAAGGTAAATACCTCATAATAACAGCAAAGACATAATAAAGTTGTGCCCAATTTTTTTTTTTTTTGGCATAAACTAAATGCACTGAACCCTTTAGGGCTCCCTTTGTGGAAGTTTCTCCTGCCATCCAATCATTCAATCATTTGTGGCTCCTTTTTTGCACCTTCCAAGCCTTTCTTTAGAGCAATGCCAAAACCTGATGTAGCATTTCAGGGTTGATCCCACTAATGCCATGTTCATAGTTAACACCACCCTGCTCCTGCACTGTTAATCCAAGCATCCCATTAACCTTTTTTAGCCACGATGTAACTGTGGGAGCTCAGGCTGACCTGCTTATCCTTCCACTGCCAAATCCTTTGCTGAATCCATTCCTGCTGGGAGATACAGCCTCCTGTTCTGGAGACATGGCCTTCATTCCTGATTCCTAAAAGTGCATTTGGGCAGTCAGGTGACTAAATATTTTCCACTTAAGTGAGTCAAGCTTATCACGAAGTCAAGATTATTGCATTGCAGCCGTTCTTGCCTCTTTGTTTACCATTCTGCATAAGCCACACACCTTAATCAGCAGAGGAGTTATATTTACTTCCAAATCACTGATTCAAATATTTAATCTCTTCAGGCCTAACACTGCCTCCAGTGCAATCTTAATCAAAACATGCCCCTTAGAAGCTTTCCCAGTGATAAATGCCTTGAAGGATGTTAGTTTACCTGTTGCTAAACTATTTGTGTTATTTTATGATACTGTACAGTGTTGGACAAGTTAGGATAGGATACTAATTCAAACCTCACAAGAATGTAGCTGAATCACATGTCAAGTTGTGCAAGCCCCATCCCTCAAAGTGTTCAGGGCCAGGTTGGATGGGGCTCTGAGCAGCCTGGTCTAGAGGAAGGTGGCCCTGCCCATGGCAGGGGGTTGGAACTGGATGATCTTTAAGGCCCCTTTCAACCCAAACTTTGTTCTATTCTATTCTATTCTATTCTATTCTATTCTATTCTATTCTATTCTATTCTATTCTATTCTATTCCATCTATATCTAAAACAAATAGAAAATAAATATAAATAGAATTATATTCTATTCTTCTCTGAACAGAACTGGCATCAGTGGTGCCTCTGCAGCCGCTGGCTTCTGGTCCAGTAAGACAGAAAAAACATGGCTACCCTACAGAGAACATTTTTAAAAGTTACCAAATCAATACTTTTTAAAGATTCCAGCATTGGTTCAGCACTGACAGCTGCAGAACACAGCTAAAATCTTTCTACTTTTATTTCCACCAAGGTTCACTCAGCATAGCACATGGACAGCAAGCATCTCTCTGTTTCCTTTTTCCATTTTGAACCATTTAGATCAACTTTCCACCTCGCCTGTGCACGCTCTGTGGACATCTGGAGTTTCCAGATGCAGCACCTGTGGTGAGAAGCTCCTTGCAGCCAGTCATGGACGTGCTCATGGTGTACCAAATGCTCCATGGCAGCAGGGTGTGTTGTTAAGGGCAGGAGCACACACTGGGCTTCCCAAATTATCACAGCAGTTCCTCAGACTTCGCCCAGATAACTTTTTTAAGTAGAAGAGGACAGACCAGATGACTATGACAACCCCCCCAGGACTGATGGAAACATCTCCAGGATAATTTTATTCAAGATATTCTCCCAGTTTTGTGGAGCCTTTTGTTAGGAAAGGAAGGGGAAGAGGAGAAGATGGTTAGGGAAGGAAGGAGCTCCCAGGGAAGTTTTCACTGTTGAGCTTCCCACCATCCTATTTGAAGCAGATGGAAGGCTGGCACCTGCAGCCTCCCTGGCCAGTCTGAGCTGACAGAAAATCAAGCAGGATCCTACAGAGCCATTTGAATTTGGCAGTTTCCCAATGTAATGTTTTTGGCCTGGAAAAAATGACAGCTAGTTTTGTACTCAAGTCTGTGCCAGAGGTAATTCCAAAATTGAATAGCCATTTCACTCTCTTTTAAGCCCCTCAACCCCCTCAGCTCTTTTAAGAGCTGAGTAGTCAACTAACTAAATAAATAAATAAATCACGATATGTGGTGATTGTAACCTTAATGTAAGAAAGACTAATTAAAGCCATAATGAAATAGTTACAGACTGCATTGTGCAACGTAGAGAATGAAAAGGGCAACTGTTCCTGGCTACCCTTGGAGAGATCATTTAATAAAAGAGAACAAGACAGGGACAATTGCAATACAAGCTGCAGGACAAAGCAGAAAACTGTTTCCTCGTATTTAGGATATCAGTCACTTCTGACTTCTGTTGAGCACAAGCTGAACAAAATCAGATTCCTCTTTACAGTGACCCAAGAGCTTCCTTTGCTAGGGTTTGTTGGTTTTTTTGTTGTTTTTTTTTTTTTGACAGCCTAGAGGAGATTTTCCTGTGAGAGAACTGTAAATACCTCCCATGCCTTTGCACCCTCGTGTTGCAAAAGGAATTAAGGACAACCCAAGTACAGAGTTGTTACAGCAAAGCAGGAGCCAGTTCCTGGCATGAGACTGAACAACTCAAAGAAAAGGGCATTTTCAAACATGGCATAAAACTGCAGATCCTTTCTCTTTTCTAACTAGGTTTTTCAGCACTTTTTGCTAGAAGTGAGGAAATTTTTCTCAGAGCAGCATGAGCACGCTCATTGTTAGCAACAGTCCAAGCACAAACCTTTGTGCCTAGGCAAAATATATTAAAAAAAAAAAGGAGGAGGAGAAGGAGTTTATCTGGTTTCCATCTCAGTATCAGCTGAGCCACCTGCTGCTGCCAGCTGCTTGTCTGAGGCAGGCAGGTTGCTGGCAGTGAGAATCAGAGCAGGTGTCTCTTGTCAGGCTGTCACTGTCACAACAAATCCCTGTTTTCTCCCTGTTTTCTCTCTGCTCCCAGGGTTCCCTGCAGGAGCCTGGGCAGTGACCTGCCGTGAAGAGGGAAGCAGTCACAACCCTCCTTAGTTTTCTTAGCTCAACCAGCATACTCTAACTTGGCATTAAAGAATTTTTCAGCTTATCCTTGCTTGAATCCTTTTCTTTCTGTCTTCCCCTCTCCTCCTGGGTTGCCCAGTCTTTGCCAAAACACAAGACCAGGCTGCAGCTCTAGGTGCAGGGGGGCCGAGGGCACATGCAATAGTGCATTTTCTATCAACACACAACGTGTGTGTGTTGAGGTCAAGATGCATCCAGCAGGCCTGGTGAGAAGGAAATGGGATGGAAAGGCACGAGGGACCTATATCCTCTCCCACACAGGACCAAAATCCAGGAGCCACCCCATTTATACAGTTATTTAGAACTAGAGGAGGTGGCCTTAAGCTGCACCAGGGGAGGTTCAGGCTACCCACCAGGAGGAATTTCTTTGTGGAAAGGGTTGTTAAGCATTTGAAAGGGCTGCCCAGGGAGGTGGTAGAGTCACTATCTCTGGAGGTGTTCGAGGAACAACTAGATGTGGCACTCAGTGCCCTGGGCTTGTTGACAATGTGGAGTTGGGCACAGGTTGGACTCAATGACCTTAGAGGTCTTTTCCAATGTAAATTTTTCTGTGATTCTGTGATACTCAAAGAGGGGAGGAAAAACACCAGTCATGAAAGGAGTTGGGGTAGATAGATCCTTTTGGCAAAATTCTGGAAAACAGAGAAAAATTCTAGTGCCAGCTGTGTGCCCACAGAGCCACAGCCTCCCAGTTTGCTGTTGAACTCCCCATGCTTGCAAAAACCTCCTGCTCTTTCTTCATGACCCAAAATAATGCTCTGCCCAGGCCTGTAATGCCACAGAATTGCTGATCCACCTCACCAGGTGCTGGCATGACAGACAAAGCTGGTACCTTCTTCCAAGTCATGGAAGTTGGGAATGGAATCTTCTTCTGAGCCCCTGGAGCTGTGTTATAATGGAGTTCGTGTGTGCTCCCTTCAGATACAGGGGAGAGAAACAAACATTTGTGGGAGATTTCATCTCCTCTGGGGCAGACACACAACACAGGGCACAGGAATCATGTCCTGGAGGTGCTCATTTTTCTCTGTTGACAGCAGAGGCCAGCCCGAGGCCTCCTCCCTGCCACAGCATCACACCCAGCAAACACAGCTGCATCCCTGGGAGGACACAAAGCTGTGATTCCTGCAAGGTCTCCTTCCTCCTGGGCAGCCCTGCTGGGTGCTAGCCCCCCAGGCCAAGGATGAGCTGCTCTTCCCAAGTCCATTTCTTCCAGAAAGACAGAAAGGAGAGAGGAGAGACTGTTCTGCTCATGCCTTTGGCACTTTAGGGCTGTTCACTGTGGGGTTGTGGCACATCACGTGCCCTACAAGCTGAGCACCACAGCAGGGACCCACCTGATGGCCTCCTGTTGCCATCTGTGGCCAATCCATGCTCTTATTTCCTTGTTCCAGGTGTGAATTCAGTGAGTACAGGCACAGATTTAGGCACCATCCAGCAGAAGGGAAGAAAAAAATTATCTTTTCCTTAGACACTAATTAGGGCTTAATAACCAATGGCACAATATTCAGGCTCTTGTATGTGATACTCAAGAGGAAGCTCACGGATAGCTGCTCTCTGCAGCTATCCCTGTCTTTAGACAAGGGGAATGATTAGACATGGGAAATGACCTTACTGACAGTGAAGAAAAGTGACAGTTGGAATATCTAATTTTTTAATTAGCCAAAAGCTAATATTTAATTACATTTTTAGTTCATGGGGTGTTTTTTTTTTCTTCACAGATAGTTTGGCCATGCTCATGAAATGATATCTTTTTAAAATATTAATTTACTTAAATTGCTGATTCCCTGAATCCAGTGTGAAAATGTCCACAAGGAACAACTGAAAAAATAAAGAGCCCATAGGCTGCTTAAGCTTTCTGATTATGAGAAATCAAATAAAGATTTCAAATTTATTTCATAGACAATAAACCTTTTAATGAGTTGAATAGTTCATTGTAGCAATGAGACAAATAAGAGTTTAGGAGCTGCTGTCAATATCTGACCACAGTGAAAATGAGGTGGCTTTGCTGGTGTCCAACAAACACATCAGTGCCTCAGGGGGAGCAGGTGACTGCTCCTGCCTCCCTGACTCCTTGAGTTGTCACGTCCTCACTTCACCTTGCACTGACCCACAATGTAAAAAAGACAAGTGGAAGAGGAGTTTGTGGAGCAAAAAAACCCTTTTCTTTGAGTATTTTCTGAGGGTTCAGGGCTGTGCTTTAAGCTGGTATTTAGGAGTTTAGAGAGACAGGTAGGATCACGCTGAAATTCCCACAGACACCTTTATCCCTTCCTTTTTTGGCTGTAATTCCCCCAGGAGCTTAAGTGCCTGTGTGAGCAGAGAGCTGCATGGCTCCTCACACCTGTGACACCACAGAGCTGCTGCCAGGGCACAGCCAGGGTGGCCTGAGGATGTCCGGCTCCCCTGGGGTGTCCAGCCTCTCCTTGCTCTGTGTCACTTCTCCAGGGCAATAAAACTTATTTATTCCCCAGCTCTCAGGCCATCTCATGTGCTGGGAAAGAAGGCACAGCTTGAAGAGAGAATTGAAGTGCACTTAAGCATTGGAAGGAAGTGAGTTTCCAGGCTGCCCTGTGCTGAGCCAAAAATTCATGGATTGCTGAAGATTTTGGTGCAAACAGGTCTTGGAGCAGCTGATGCCAGTACAGGGAGCGCTATCTGGTGGCTCCTGCTGCACTCTGCAGCAATTTCTGATCCCACACCTTCCTGGATGGGGAGTTTTCCATGTCTAATCAAGGTGTTGACGAGATTTATGGAGGCTCAGAGGTGGTGTTATATTCGTTCAGCCTCATATTTAAAAAAAAAAAATTAAAAATGTTTCTTTATGAAGCTGGAAGTTGAGAAGAAGGAATAACTGCCAGTGAAATAGCTTTGAAGTCAGCCCACTCACACATATCCCCTTTTCTAATTAATCCATTAAATATTTTTTGGTTGGGTGCGCACATCTGCTGTGGGATCCCACAGCTGCACTGACTCACTGCAGCAACTCAGCCAAACTGGAAGAGCACAGGAATTGCAGAAAACGAAGCTGAATTTGTCTTCTGTGAGTTGAGTGTTGGTGCAGGAAATGCCTCAACCACCTGACAGGACCATCCTAAAATCATTTTGAGTCGTTTCTAATCCTGCCTAACCTGTGTTGTGTTGCTGCCAGCACAGGATCATGGTGAGGTTAGAATAGGGCACACACAACACCAGCAACAACAGCTTATATATCCCTGAATTAAAACATCAATTATTGCTACAGTTTCTAGCCCAATTGCACAAATATTCAATATTTCATTTATTACTTTCTCTATTTAAGAAAAATGAATTTGTCCCCCACAGCAAGAGGACAGGAGACAGGTTTGACCTACAGCATAAAAGACCTTCAGTTTCTCAGGACAAGTTTTTAAGTGGGGCCATGGGACAGTAAAGTGGATGTGAGCTGGACAAATCCCAGTTTTCCACTGCAAGCTTTCTAACCAGAAGTTGAGCACAGCCCTAAATTTTTTGACTGTTCAGGAGCTGAGTCCTTAAAAGAACCAGTTAACTGGAAACAAATGGGTGTGTTTATACACCAAAAGTGTTTAAATCCAACTCCTTTTCAGCAGCAGCACAATCTGGATCTGCTCAGAAAGGGAAAACTGTTTCCAGCAGGCAGATACACCAGCTTGATCCATTCAATGGTAGCTAAACAGGGATGTTATTGATTTAGGTCCCCAGAATGCAATGTCCTTGGACAGCCCAGCTCCCATAAAAGTGACTAAAATGATACAGGTCTGCTTGGATTACCAACAGTAATATTTCTGTTCCTGGATTTTTTTCCCCACTAGTACACTTGGAAGCTGATGTCAGCAGGTTTTTTATTCCAAAGTGAATCCTGAGGACCAACCACAGCCAGTGGTAAAAGCCCTGCAATATCCTGTGCAGGGAATGTGGGTCTGAGGAGGGGGCTGGCTGATGTCTCAGCAGGTCATGCCTGTTTCCTGGCACCAGCTGCCAGATCCAAATCCCCCAGTTCCTTTTTCCAGGCCGTGCTGAGGGCACACAAGCACCCCTTAGGCTATAGGTCAATCTGTGCTGGAGATGTCCCAAAGTCCTACAGCCCTTTCTTGCTGTTTGAGAAGAGGAAAGCAAGCAGCTAAGTTTGGGGAAGGCACATTGCTATGCTGTTTGTGACTTTGACCCCTCTTGTTGCTGATTTGTGTAACTTGAGTGTCTTTAGACCCTTTAGTGTCTCAGTCCACTCTTTCTTCCAGCACTTGGCAGATCCAGCTCCCTGCAGAGGAAACTTCTGGCCCTGTGGCTTCCCTGTGTTAATCCCCTGTTCCTTCTGTTCCTCTGGCACCTGGCTTGTCACAGGCTGGGGGACAGCAGGGCAGACATGGCATTCCTAGTGCTCCCCAGGCCTGTTTGGTTAAGTCTGAGACCTTGTCCTGTTGCTTTCTCCTCCCTTTCAAGCTGTTGTTCCATCATGAATCTACAATGACAAAGGCACTGAGGGAAATTCCTAGCACAGCCTAAATAATCTCAATTAGACAGAAGATGGCAATTCCCTAGCCTAAATAATCTCAATCAGATAGAAGATGGCAAGTGCACAACCTGCTCTTCCAAGGCTTGGCTTTATCCAGTCCCAAACTGCCTGTGCCCTGGGGAATGCAGTGCAACAACTGGGGATGGTCCTGGTTCCAGAGCACCATGATTTTCTCTTACTCGTGAAGCAAAAGCTTTTGGTTATTTGGCAGCAGCTAGAATAATAAATTGTGGAAAAGTGAAATGCTTAAAACAAGTCAGCTGAAGACTGGAGTCTCATCTCATCAGTTCCAGCAGGAACAGAACACAGTATTTCCTAACAGGTTGGCCTGGATCACAGCCTGCATGGAGGGATTGGTGGGCAGCTCAGGTTTTTCTGGATCATAGTGTCAGTCAGTTCCAGGGGTGAAAATAGCAAGCCTGAAACAGGCAAAATACCCTTTCTCAGTCACAGACATCCTGACACACAAAAATGGAGGAATTGCTTAAATCCCACTGAATCTAACAGGAGACAGCTGCCTTGATAAATTGAGTGTCTTATCCTCAGCCATTTATTTCTCTGTCCCACGTGCTGCCTCTCTCTGAGAAGGGAATATGCATGAGGAGCCCATCTGAAGGCTGTTTGGGAGGGAAGAAGCATTCCTCTGTGGAAAGGGGAAGTCTGGCTTCTCCTGCTCTCATTTTCAGAGAGTTCTCAGAGTCTAGACTCCACACTGTGGTGGTAGGGGGATTTTTATTGAAGTAGAAGGTAAAAAAGGATAGATTCAGTAGATCTTCTCTCTTGTTTGATTTAGCTCAAAGAGATCATCCTTCTCTGTAATCATACCAAAGTTAGCTCTGTTGCTGACTGCACTGGCCACCCTCCTGCTCTGCAGGTAGGAGAGGCTCCAAATTACACGACAAAACAAGAACAGCAGATTCCTTCAGAATGCACAATTGCAAAAATAAACATTTTATTTGTAAAGCATCTTCGAGAAAATTGTTTAAAATACTACTTTTTTTTCCCCCAAAGACATTAAATATGTTTTGCATGAACAATCCCAGGATTGTTCAAGCCTGCTGTACATGGTCTCTATTTATAAACACTATTTACAAGGACATCAGAAAGGCTTACTGACAATGAGGATTTGCTATTCAAAGTAGATCCCTCAAAAAAGAAATAAAAGAATATTTTCATAATTTGAAACTTTTGAATAATATTGAGAAATAAGTGAGAGCACTCATTTGTATTTTGGACAGAACTCCCTGGAGAACTTGTATTTATGGATGGAATACATTGTTGAGTGACTACACAGTGAGTAGAACACCAGAGCTAGCTATATTTAAAAGCCACATAATATAAGTTTAACAAATACTAACCACTGTCTTTCCACCTGTGAGGTGTCTGTGACTCCACACCCCAGACCTAATCAGGATGGACACTACATGGAAGGAAAAGGGAGAGCAAGGCATGAAAGACCCTGTTTCATAGGTCCCTGCTACTAAAAATAATATTGCAGACAGGGTCCTCAGCAGGGCTCTCCCAGGAGCTGTGTCCTAGCACAGGGAAGGAGGGATGAACAGAATCAATGCTGGCTGCACACGGAGCAGAGCAGAGCCGCTTGTGCACCGCCACTCTGCTGAGCTCCCACCTTGTGCTGCAGTTCTGGCACAAATTTACTCTAACCTGTGCCAAATAACCACAACCTAATCCCCAAAAACCAGGGGTGTTCAGGGGGTGTGAGCCAGGGCCTCAACATCACGGGATACTCAGTGCCTCAAAAGGAATTCCGAGGGTAGGCAGATTGAAAAAATGTACAGATACAGGGAGAGCTGGTTTGAAATCAAACACATAAATCCTGCTGGAAATATGTACAGCACTAAACTGCCCCTTTGTCATCTGTTCAGCACATTCCAAGCAGGAAAAACTGCACCATAGTAGGAACAGACTGTAACTTCACCAGGACTGCAGTGAAGAGTGGTGGGAAAAGGTAAAGGTCATTTCTTCTGATTGCTCTAAAGCAATTAGAAGAAATCTGAAGCAAGGCCTGCTCCAGTGCCACAGGAGTTGCTTCTATTGGACTCTACTTTAGGATTATCAAGAGCAGGACAAAATTGCACTGTATGGCATGTCCTTGCTCAGCCAACCATTTTTGACAGGCAAAAATAGGTGAGTGAAATACTTTTGGCTCAAATTAACCTAATGTTTGCCTTCCCTCATAGTAATATGTTGAGACTATGCTGTGAAACCACAGCTGCATTTAGCATGCTATACATTTGACACATATAAGCAGTTATTTCTTCATAGCCCAGCAATTAAAGAAACCTTGAATTCAGAAGCCTCCAAATCAAGCTTCTGGTCCACCAGACTTCTATAGCAAATCCAAATAACTGAGATGTGTCCCATTTTTCTCCAAACTCCTAATCAAGCTGCATTTGCTGGAATGCTAATTACCCTGGGCTAATTCTGCAGTCACAGGAGAGAAAAAGGCATCTTTATACAGTGATAAAAGTCTCAGGGGAGGTGAACCACCCTTGGGCAAGTGCACAAAACCCAACAGGATGACTCTGGGCTCAGCTGAGCATTCAGGTGACCTGCCACAGCTACCAGGCTCAGTCACCCTGTTTTCAGTGTCACCTAAATACAGTACTGAGTAGTTTGGATCCTGTCTCTCTAGATTGCCAGTGTTAGGAGTCATTGCAGTACCTACAGGGGATAGGCTGAAGAGAAGTTTTCTCTGTTCCTCACTCTATCACGTGTACAATGTGGAAAATTCCATACCTGTTTAAAGGAAGATTCATTAGGTGTTGTTAGAAGCTCAGGAATTGGCAATGGACATTGGGAAAGAAAGGGTGGAATTATCCTAAGTTAATATGCACAATTAACATCAAATTATAAAATAAATATATTAATTTTCTGCCTTGCCCAAAATATTTAAGTGAAACTGATGGTTTATCTTATAAGTGCTTGTAGACAAACATTCCGATGAGTCCTGAGGGTTCAACCAAGTATTTACCTGATCTTCTCCTCACACAGATGTAAAACAGTATTGCCAGGAGAATCAGCACTAATGCAACCCCAAGTAAAACTCCAAGGACAATCACTGCTACTCTCCAGGAGGAGCTGTTGTCAGTTGATGACTGAACAGGCAGAGCTGGAAATTTAAAACACATTTTAGGAATGTTAGCTAGAAACTGTAAAAAAGTGGGTGTAAGAAATCCTGGAGCCCTAAGTGACAGCTCTGTTTTACTGCTTGGCAGCTTTGAAACTTTTAAATAATATTGAAAATGTTTTTGTATGTGGTGAAGATTTGTTAACTAGAAATCTTTTCTGAGGGTCCTTGTGATCTCTTGGTGACACCCATAACAGCTGCTCTGAGGATTTGCTGGATGGAATGGTGTAACTTAAAGTCTTTAGATCCTTTAGTGTGAAGAGAACTCATCCTTTGAGTCTGGAACTGGGTATGTGTAATGACTTTTTAAAATAGGTTCATAAATCACTATAGGTTTAGTGAATGTTTAAATAGGTTACTTTAACTATTTGAATCTCTTAAAAGAGAGAAGTTAATTTATCATCTTAATTTAACAGCAGTAGATCTGACCCTTTAATCCCCACACCATTACAGAGAAGCTGTTTCAGCATCACTTACATTGCACTTTAGTTTGGTTCCCAAACTTGTGCCTTAATACTTCTGCCAGGCGGGTCTGTATGTCATTCACATCCGTGGCTTCTTCTTTTGGCACCAGAAAGAGAAAATCAGCAACCACGCTGCCAGGTCTGAACCCCAGCACTAAAATATCAGAGTGGTCATTGCCCAGTTCAGCATGCATTGCTCCAACAACCTGTGCAAGGTGAAATTGGTGTTTATTCCACTTGTCAGCCAGCTGAGGCAACAGCAGGAATGCACACATCCTGCACACATCAGGGTATTCCATTTTCTTCACTTACTACACTTTCAAGGTAATTTTGGGATAACAAATTGGGATAACAAACAAAAAAAACTTATTGAAAGAGGATTGCATTGTCTGTGATTGAAAATGTGAAATCTGAGTTTGACTTCCACAGCTCCAATCTGTTTAGCTAGTTATCAATGAATAATGCACTAAAACAAGTTGTCCTCCTCCACAAACCCATATGGGACCCCAACTGCACAAAACTTGGAATCTACAAAGAGCACCCAATATTTCTAAAATTATGTTCAGTGTCCCCTAACTTTTTTTAGCATGTGCCACTAAACTTCAAGTGTGGTCCTGCACACACTACCAGCACAGAACTTGGTGTGAGACGTTTAAAACTTATGTTTGTCACCAGATTTTCAAAGTCATGACGCTACAGAATGCCTTTGCAAAGAGAGACAAGGGTGTGATTTGCCTCTCAATCATTTTGGCATAAACCAAGTGTATTCCTATGACACCAATCAAAATCAAATCAATTACAGTGATACCTCCAAAAGTAGAGTCTTGCTTAGTGCTTTCATATGGATATAAAACAAGAACAAGCAGTCCCCTTTTTTAAGTAAGACTGGTTGAAATGTTTTTGTCAGGACTGATCTTTTCAGAAAATTGGGTGTTTGATTCAACTCACTAAGAGAAGTTATCTTCTCACTGTGGATAAATATGGTATTTTTCCTGAAAAGTCTGAAAGGTTACTGTTTTTCATAGATGATAACAAACCTTGTTCTGAGTCACTGCTCAGTTTTCTGCCTCCATCTTTTCTGTGGGATAAACCCCCACCCCAAACTTTACATCCCTTTAAGTTCTTTGGCCAGAAGCTCCAAAAATTATTTTCTTTTCCTCACCCTGATGAGTAGTCTAGATAGGAAACCTGACTTATGCAGGCAAAACTGTAAAATTTCAAAGCTACAACTACAGAGTGGTAGTACAGTGGAATATAAAAGAAATAGTTCAACATTCAATTTGGAAAAAAAAATTCCAATAGAGAAATTGTCTATATTTTCAATCGTGTTGGTACAGCCTCTCTTTGATTTTGCCATTTTTTGAAGGAAAGCTGATACTTTGCATGAGGTAAAAGCTTATTGAAAGCCAGTGAAGGGATTCCTGCTGCATTCAGTCAGGTTGGAGGAAACCTTTTACATCCACTAAAACAAATTTTCTATCCATGAAGTGGAGATGTTAGCAGTCATAAGACAAGGTTACCCCCGAGATGGTGTGGTGAGAACAAATTAATTACTGCTTTTGAAATCTGTGGAGTTTCTTAGCTAAAAGGTACCATCATCACACTAAAAATAGCTGTGTTAGTTATTTAAAGCAGTCTACCCCAATCTCACAGTAGATTTACCTTTCCAGCAGGATTATATACATCAGGATTCCTGACAGGTGTTGAAATTATTAGGTTTTTTTTTAACATGCTGCTAAAGACAGTTGAGTGGCAGACTGATGGTTCTGCCTGTCAGCATTACTAGCTCAAAGCTTCCACTTTCTCTCCTCACTTTCCCCCTGAGATGGACCCCTTGATACTTTGCCCAGTCCTGCAGCCACTTTCATGAGGTGAATCACCAATGATCTGGACTCACAGTACACACTTGCAAAGTTTTCATGTTTCCAAGTCCGTGCTGAAATGCTGTTTTTGAGTAACATCCTTTTTTTGCCTCCACAGGCATCAGTTTAGTGAAGTGGGAGAAAATAAACAGGACGGGATGTCCCTTACAAAAATAAAATTTTAAAGTGCCTTTCACTAAATAACTTATGTTTGAGGATGGCTTAGGGAGTATAGCCCTCCTCATTGGACAACAAGCTGCCTGGTTTTGGCAGATTTTGTGCTTCCTGTAATGTTTTTTTCTTTTTCACCTGTCAGAGTCTTTGATTTAACAATGAGTGTAGGAGACTAGGGCTGCTAATCACAAGCCTTTCTGCAGTTCATTCATTGACAAAGAAGATTGCATCAACTTACTGTTGTTTTGAGACTTTCAGATATTGCTCTGTAGCCTTCACTAGCAGAGTTATAAAGTGTACTATTAAATGTCTGGTTTTTTAACCAAACTCTGCAGGCAAATGCTTGGTTATCTGGAAAAAAAAACCAAAAAAAGAAGAAACAATTAGGTGAATCCCAGGATTACGTCTGCAATTGGTCTTTGGACTTTATTACCTCATGTATTTATAATGTGAATTGATAAAACCATAAACTAATAAAATTATAATGATAATGAAAATGATAATGATAATAATTATAATGATGATGATGATGATGATGATAATAATAATAATAACAATAATAACAATAATAATAACAATAGTGTGTCATGTGTGTCTAATGCAGTGGCTTTGGAACCTTCAGAGCTGAATCTCTCCAAGTTTGGGAGCCATCACAATCCTCAGGACTTGTTCATTCCTGTATTATTTAAGGTGCATCCCACTCCCTAATTCAACAGCCACTCTCCCATTGATTCCAGCAGAAGCAGCACCATTCTGTTAGACTCTGCAAGGCTCTGAGTGAGTTTAAATCCTCCTGAGTAGGTGGATGAGCCCTGAGCCAAAAGAAGAAAGCTTTACATAGAAAAGTCCAGACTAAAATAGAGCTGGAAGCTGACACTGAAGTTTGATGGAGGCAGGTTCTTCACCAAAGAAGTGTGAACTTCAGATGCTGTGTGAACTGACATAATAAAGCAGATGGCAAAATACTCCTGGGAGATACTATATTGTGAAATAATACCCCATAGTTATGGATAAACAAATGTTAAGGTTCTATAAACTTACTGTAGCATACAGTGCCTTTTAAGTCAGAACAGCCAGTACTTTGTGATAAACAAAACTCAGTTCCTTTGAAACAGGACTCAGGATCTGCAAAATAAATGTAAAAATCAAGATAACCACTTCTGTGCATGCATTATTAATGCTAACAAGAAAATTATGGAATAGGTGAAAGTATTTAATGATGGCCAAGGAGTCACCTAAGCAGCAGTTCCTTTGGCCCAGTGAGAATTTAGAATTGCAAATTATAAAATTAGAGCATATCAAAAGAGAGGCAGGTGGTGGGTGGGCAGGTGGCATTTGAGAACTCACTAAAATAGCACTGAGAATTCTGATTTCTTATGAGAGCTAAAGATATAGGTTGTGCTATTATGTGCTTGTACAACTCAGGTAAGCTAGATGGAGTTTTCAGAAGTAAAAGTCACCTTCAATTTCTTTTGGAAAAAATATGCATCACGGAGTCTCAAAACCTCAGTATGCTTATCTGGACTTGCTAATCTGAATTATTTATGAAGGGTCAAAACCCATTAAAGGCTGGTATAGCAGGTTTTATTTGTTAGCTCATTGGATTGTATCTCCAGTTCTCATAGAATTGAATATAATCTTTAATTTCACATGAAATATGGATGACTTGGTCTGTATTGCTCTTTTTAATTAGCTTACAAACAATTTTCTGGTAGGGTGGATGGCTCTGGATTACAAAAGAAAACAATTTTTTATGTTTCTTGAATAGAGAAACTAGTAAATGAAAGCCAGTGGACTGAAGAATTTAAAGATTTCAGGGGAAATAATAATGAGAATTCCTTGGCTTTGTGGTCCTAAAGACTAAGAGAGAGGGTAAGTCCATCAGAAGGAACCCCCACAGTCAACTGCCAAAATAATTGCCCTAGAAAGTTTTTGAGAATAATCAGACAATCCACTAGAGAACTCAAAAAGGGATTGCAACAAGGACATTTATGTTTTAGAGGTCAAGAAATGCTGGAAGAAAGTAACAGTTGCCAAAAGTCGAGTTAGATCTCCCAAGTTATATAAAAAGAAATTGTGAGCACTTTCTCAGCCACTGGGAAAGAATGATAAAGTGCAGCACAGTTTTATCAAACGTGGATCATGCCAAAATAACCCAGTGGCTTCCTTTGACAGGCTGGCTTTTAGATCTCTTCCAGTGATGGAAAAGCAAAATATACAGTGCCGAGTGGTAATTTGTTTAGTGGAAAAGCTTTTGTCTAAAGGAATTGGCTAAGGGGGAGATGGCAATGGGGAGTTTTAAAAGGAGAAACCTTGATTTAGAGGGATATTATGTGTTGTGTTCCTTCAGAATGAGGTTTAGTACAGAGACACAATTAAACTGTTTGCCTTAATGTCTATAACCTAGGATGAAATTAAAAAGGTAACAATGACAATTAAGGACTGCCTGCATTCACAAGAGCATGTAGAACCTAAACTTCACACTACCAATATATTTTCTGGTAAATTTACAGCCAAAACATCCTGACTTCTGTACAGAATTATCTGGCTCAATAATACAACACGATCAGAAATTTTACAGAGCAAGCTCTTACTCTTGTAAACTCCTGCTTAATTTGAGCAGTCCCATCCAAATAAGGAGATGAGTCAAATAAATAAAAAACAACTTGCAGGAATAGGAGTCTGTGAGATCAAATCCAGATCATATGGCAACAAGATACTGTGAGTTTATATTAATTAAAAAGAAATGCCAGGGTGATGGAGGAGGTACCTGTTCGGACAGTGACTGAAGCAGGATTATTCTCAGCACAAGATGACACAGCCACAGAAATGGTGTACACGTGGCCAGGAAGCAGATTTTTAAGCACAGTTTCTGTCTCATTTGTAGATGTTGTGTATATCTCCTTTCCTCCCCTGACAGAGATGTTGTAGAAGCTGCCTTTGCTGCTGCTGGTCCAGCTGAGCTGTATTTCCTCTTCAGTCACGTTCTCAACTTTGATGAACACTGCCACTGCAAAGTGTGAAAGTTTCATACAGCTGAGAGCAGTTCGTTTCACTTGTGCAATTCCACACATTTATTATTGAAGAAAAAATACACTTAAAATCAATTTAAACTCTTGTGTGGTTTTTTGGAGCTGATTTCAGTTTTCCACCTCATTCTCCCTAAAGAGCAGAAGTGAACCATTTGCTCTATAGACAGAAACCATACATTAATGTACATTGTTTGATGGCTCCAAAACACAAATGGGTGACATTCTGCTTGCTTCCAGCCTTTGTAACTGCAGGCAAAGTGTGGTAAATGGTCATAATTGTACAATGTTGCTGTAAGATAATAGAGAATTGATGAGGCTGGTTGAGAAAAACATGAGCATTCTGAAGTGGACTGATATTTGACTCATCTGATATCCTCAGGAGGATGGGTTTTTAAAATACCACCAGGAAAACCTAAGTTCAGAGAAGTAGAGAGGCATTTATTAAATGTGCTTCATAATTGGGTTAAGAAAACTCACCTATCACAGTGGTTTATGCAGGCACACAGTGAACATTTACTGGGCCCAAGAGAGCTTTACCAAGGTGTAGAAACTGCCTTGATTGATATGTGCATTTTCAGTGATTTTAATAAAGATATGAAATGTATCTTTATTAAAAAAAAAATAATAANATATTAAAAGTAAATTTATTAAAAAAAAAATAATAAAAATAAAAAAATTGTATCACAAAATCCCAGAATGGATTGGAAGGGGCCTTAAAAATAATCGCATTCCACTGCCTGACATGGGCAGGGACACCTTCTACTGTCCCAGGTTGCTCCAAGCCCTGTCCAGCCTGGCCTTGAATACTTCCAGTGATCCAGGGGCATCCACAACTTCTCTGGGCAACCTGTGCCTCACAGGGAAGAATTTCTTCCTGTTATTTACTCTAGCCCTACCCTATTTCAGTTAAAAGCTGTTTGTCCTGTCACTAAGTGCCCCTGCACGAAGTCCCTCTTGTAGGTCCCCTCTAGGTACTGGAAGGGGTTCTGAGGCCTCCCCAGAGCCTTCTCCAGGCTGAACACCAACTCTTTCAGCCTGTCTCCATTGCAGAGGTGTCCCAGCCCTCTGAGCATCTTTGTGACCTCCTCTGGACCTCCTCCAGCAGCTCCACATCTTTCTCATGTTGAGGAGCCCAGGGCTGGAGGCAGCTCTGCAGGTGGGGTCTCACCTGAGCGGGGCAGAGGGGCAGAATCCCCCCTCCTCTGCTGCCCATGGTGCTTTGGATGCAGCCCGGGACACCTTTGGCTTTTTGGGCTGTGGGGGCACATGGCTAAGCCATGTCCAGTTTTTCATCCACCAACACCCCCAAGTGTTTCTCCTCAGAGCTGCTCTCAGCCCATTCATGCCCAGCCTGGGGTTGTGCTTGCCACTGCCCCGACCCTTGTGCAGGACCTTGCACGTGGCCTCATTGCCAGGTTCACAGGGGGGCACCTCTGAAGCCTGTCCAGGTCCCTCTGGATGCCATCCCTTCCCTCCACAATGTCAACTGCACCACACAGCCTGGTGGCATCAGCAAATTTGCTGAGGGTGCCCTCAATCCTGCTGTCAGTGTCACCCACAAAGGCATTAAACAGTGCCAGTCCCAGGAGTGACCCCTGAGGAACCACTTGCCACTGGGCTGTCCTTGGCCATTGAGCCACTGTCGAAGACCAAGCTGTACCTTACTGTGTGTGTGCACAGCTCCTACTGCACTCCATGAACACTGTGACTCCAGATCAGGGAAGGATCAACCCCAGATCTTGAAGAATACTATTGTGCACTAAAAATGGAAGCCATGCTGCCTTTGTCTTTTGGGTGCAAGGCTGCATTCTCCTCTTTTTCATCTTTGCTTTACTTTTTTATCCATTGAAAAATGGTGAAAGGTTCGTTTCTGCATGTTCTTTGAATATGGGCAGATAGCCCTCTGGCAAAAAATTAAAGATACACTAGAAAAGAATTAGTATTGAAACAAATAAGAATTGAGTTAGCAAAAAAAAAAATTCAACTGGATTCTCCCAATGGAGGAACTGACTGTAGTATTCCATAAAAGGAAATTTCAAGACCAAAATCAAGAAAACAAATAAAAACCAATAAAAACCAATAAAAATCAATAAAACTTCCCGTTGACATAATCTGGCCTGTGCAACATAACCACATAGCATTTTACCCTTGTGGCACTGCCTAACACAAGGTATGTCACTTCAAAAACAGCTCCAGACAGGAACTGCAGCTTTTCAGAAAATAGACAAATACAGGGATTCATATTCCTGGATTAAATTCCCAGCTTAAAAAAGACATTGTAAAAAGCTCAAATTCCAACCAAAAATTACAATAATGAAATAAAATTATACTCAATTCTTCCAAAAATAGAGCAAAATAAATTTAGTATCATGTGTTCAAATACTCACAGCAAGTTCCAGTAAAAGGAGGATTAACAGATGTTGATACACTAAGGTTTGTTATGGATGGGGTTGCCAGGGATGTGGAAGGGAGGGAATGGGAGGTGTTGGCAGTGGGCATGGTTGTTCTGATCCCCTGGTTCGTGGTGGAACTTTCCCCTTCTCCAGGAGGAATGGTGGCACTGCTGCCTGCAGAGGCCATGGTTGTGGAAGGCGAGGGGCTCCCCACGGGAGATGAAGTGGCTGTCACCTCCACCGTGGGCTGTCCCTGTGTGAGGGCTGTGGGGCTGAGTGGAGGTGCCGGTGTCTCCGTGCTGCTGCCTGGTGGGGATGAACGGCTGGGTGCAGTGGTTTCTGAGGCAGGAGAGGTGATGGAGGCAGAAGCCACTGGATTAGTGCTGGCTGTGCTGGGAGCTGGGCTGGGTGTCACCTCCTCTGTTGTCACAGTGTCTGGCTCCACGCCTGTAACACCAGCAGTGGAGAGCACGAGGACTGTGGGTGGGTGGGATGTGGTGGCCAGGGGTGGCTCAGGGGTGCTGCTGGTGCTGCTTTGCTGTGGGCTGGGAGGCACAGCTGAGGAGCCCATGGAAGAGGTGCCGGAGGTGGAAGGCACTGGGCTGGTGCTGGGTGTGATGGCAGCTGGGCTGTTCGTAATGGGCTCCGACCCATTGCCTGCAATGGCAGCAGTGGAGGACGGAGAGGACAACACGAGGGCTGTGGGTGGGTGGGATGTGGTGGCCAAGGGTGTCTCAGGGGTGCTGCTGGTGCTGCTTTGCTGTGGGCTGGGAGTCACTGCTGAGGAGCCCTCGGGAGAGGAGGAGGAGGAGGAGGAGGAGTGGCTCGTCACTGCTGAGCTGAAGGCCAGGGAGGAAGCAGTGCCACTCTCTGTGCCTGTGCTGGGGACAGTGGTGGTGCCAGGTCCTGTTGTTGGGAATGCTGGGCTCACTGCACCATTCCCAGGAGATGTCCCCAGTGAGTTCCTTTCCCCCACTGACGGTGTGGGTGTAGTGTCCATGCTCCCTTCTTCACTCACCATCCTCCTCGTGGACACCATGGATGTGGCTGAGAGGGAATGGGAGGTCTCAGCACTGAGGTCAGTTGTTGTTCTGTGCCCCTGGTTGATGGTGGAACTTTCCCCTTCTCCAGGAGGAATGGTGGCACTGCTGCCTACAGAGGCCGTGGTCACAGAAGGCGAGGGGCTGCCCACGGGAGATGAAGTGGCCATCACCTCCACTGTGGGCTGTCCCTGTGTGAGGGCTGTGGAGGCGAGCTGAGGTGTCCATGTCTCTTTGCTGCTGCCCAGAGTGGGTGAAAGCCTGGCCCCGGTGGTACCTGAGGCAGGAGAGGTGCTGGAGGTGGAAGCCACAGGCTTGGAGGTAGCTGGGGCCTGTGTCATGGCCTCTGCTGTCCCAGCAGAGAGCTGAGCGCTCATAATGGCAGCAGTGGAGGACAGAGAGGACAACACGAGGGCTGTGGGTGGGTGGGATGTGGTGGCCAAGGGTGTCTCAGTGCTGCTTTGCTGTGGGCTGGGAGTCACTGCTGAGGAGCCCTTGGGAGAGGAGGAGGAGGAGTGGCCCGTTGTGGCTGAGCTGAGAGGTGAGGAGGAAGCAGTGCCAGTGTCTGTGCCCGTGCTGGGGGTAGTGGTTACTTCAGCACTGCCAGATTCCTGAATTTCTGCTGCTAGGAATGCTGGGCTCACTGCACTGCTCCCCAGAGACTGCAGTGTGCTCCCTTCCCACTCTGCTGTTGTGTTCGGCCTCACTTCACCCACCATCCTCATCACAGAGGGGGACAGCGAGGTTGTGACCAGGAGGGAATGGGCTCCTTGGGTGTTGGCCACAGAGGCATTTGATCTGTTTGCAGCTGGGCCAGGGCTGCTGCTGTTGCTGTTTGTGCTCCTCGAGACATTTACGTGGCTCTCAGCATTGGCAGTCCTTGTGTCTCTTCCCTCTAATGCCATTAGGGTACCTGTCAGAATTTCAGAAATGTGGATTATTGCCCTGTAATTCTGTGAAGTACTTCAGTAGTCTACGAAGTGTGACTGTGCTCTTGTGTGAAAAATTCACATAACATTCTCATCTTCATTGTTATTCCTTTCCTTCCTCATTTCCAGTTTCATATTCCTTGCTATTCCTCAACTACCATGAAATCTCTGTTACTTCCTTTTCCACTTGCATAAATTTGAGGACATATTACCAATTTCCTGGTAATACTTTTTTTCTGTATTAATGTAGAGATTTATATTACCTTTCTATTCTTAGTTTACTTTTTTTTTCAATTTTCTATGTACTTTTCTTCTTGTAAATATTATTTTATTAACAGTAAGGAAAGGGTTTAGTGGTGGATTCATCAGTGTTAGGTTTAAGGTTGGACTTGATCCTAAAGGTCTTTTCCACCCTAAATTATTCTATGATCCTATGATTGCTCTAAAGTAAAATTCCTAGAGAGTTAACAGGAAAATTAAAAATTAGCAGAATGCATTTTTCAGTATAATTTTCTCCTTACCTCTTTGTGTATATTTTATTGTGTCAATTTCTTTATTTTGCTAGGAATTCATTTATTTCCTAATTACTTTCTGTCAGGCAAAAGAGAACAATTTTTCTGAGGATATCTTTCTGTTGATGTTCTAAATCATATTAATCCTGGGTGAAAATTCATTGCCTTCCTGTGTTTACCTCTATTTCTAACTACAAATAAATTGTAACTCCTGTAGTTCCCAAGTGTGAAGGTGACAACATTTCTATCACTCCCAAAGTTTCTTTAAAAGGAAAATCAAACCCTTTTCCCGTTTGTGATTAAATAGTCAGGCTAATTTGGGTTTATTTAATTTACTTGATCTGGTAATTCAACTTTGATTTTGAAGAGTGGCTTTGTTCCTGTTAAAAACCCAAACATACCCTTCTACCTTATTGCAATTTTCCTTCTTAGCAACACTTAATTATTATCCTGGATCTTTGGGTTTGGGTGAATGAAACTCAGAGGATTCTCAGACAGGGTATACTGGAGCAGCTCTATCAAATTCTTAAGAACTACATTAATTAACTGCTTTTGACTCTATTCACCTGTAAAATGAAGGTGGTATTTTCATACAGTTTTAATGTCTACATAGAAACTTGTAATGTAACTATATATATATTTCAAAATTCTTCCTACAGACTGATATCTTTCTTACACCCAAATACAGTTTGAATTGTAAGATCCTGTATCTCTCTGATTTTTAACAGCAGGTATTGATCAGTCAATAAACTTGTGTTCATCTGCACTGAACAACATGAAACCAGACATTAGGAATAAAATAATGCAGCCTTCTGAATTTCTAGAGTTCTTTAAAAATCTCTTGCAGTGCAGTGAGAACACAGCACAGTTAATGCAATCTAATCCATGCTTTTTAATGTGTTTTTTCCTAAAGAGTCTTTCAGAGAAGAAAAATTGGCAAAATGCATCATTCATAACTAAGCTTAGGGGTAAAAAAAGTCATAAAATCTGGTCAGACACTGCATATTTGGTCTTTTAGATGAGTTTTCTGAATACTTTGCTCTCATTCTTTTACCCACTTACAGCTTTATAACCCTACTAAAATATCTGCTGAAATCCAATGCATTCAAGCTAAATTAAGAAAAAAAAAAACAACACAACCCTGTAAATATTGCACGTTATTGGATTTCATATTTATTTTTAGCAGCTCCCTTTCCCTGATTATAATTTTGGATGCTTCTGAAGGACATCCTCTCAATGTGTAGCGACAATAAATAATCAAATCGATTTTTACTTACAGAGGGAAACAGAGAGGATGAAATACCAGAGGTAATTCTGAGTGCCCATGTTGAGTCTTCCCCTCCTGGCAGTGCTCATCCCGTGTGTGAGAGTGGCATTTTGAGTGGAACACTTTGGTAATTTACACAGGGGCGAGGCTGCCAGTGTTACGTCCCAGCCTCTGCAAGTCCCTCACGCACGCTGGGATCGCAGCCAAGGGAACGAAAATCTCACACCTGACCTGCTCTGTAATAAATTCCAGCTTTTTCTGTTGAGGCATGCTTGCTTTTCCTTAATGGAGCAAGGTCTGAGTGGTGATCTAAAGGTGAGTCAATGACAGGAAGAATTTAGTGAGCAATGCAACACATCTGAAGACCCTTTTGTTCAGGGTATTCAATAAGTAATTGAATTAATGTTAATATTTTAATAGCCTTGGGCTTGGGCAATGCATGACTAAGATCCAGAAATTAGGAGCCTTGAGTCCAAAACTCTTGCCCTAATCCGTAGATTCACCTTTTTTTCCTCCATATTTTCCTGTATTGTTAATTATTTGGGAGAAAATGTTTAAATATTCAGTTCTAGCTTGCATGTTTATTATATTAGAACAACAAATTGCTAGAAATGCACCAAATTGCTAGAAATGCAAAATGCTAGAAATAAACAGATGCCAGTCATTGGTTCTGCGATACTGTAAAGAGACTGGAGTGGTTGTAAATCTTATTTCACTTCTTTAAAGCAGGTGGAAAATACTGGATGACCAGGCTTGTCATTCTTAGCTGAGTTTATCCCCATTTTTTTGGCAGGTAAACTCCTCCTAGCTATAGGCAGCTGCCATGGACAGTCCCTGCTGGTCACCAAATCTGGGTCACAGCTTTAACTCAATGATGTCAAATCTGCCTCTGTGTGCCTGGAGCTCATCAAGGACTTAAACATTTACATTTTGTCATGTTTTTAATACCCTACCCTGCCTGAGGTTTATGCTGGTAAAATTCTTCATTAAATTATTTGCAGTGAGATTTTTTTTTCCAACCACAATATGTGAGAGGAATGCTGTCTTGAGTAGGGTGGGATGGAGTGGAGTGGGGCAGAGTAAAGCCTGAAGAGGGAAGACATTATTTACCTAATTCTTTTTCAAGGTTTTTATAGACCTGCAAGACTTGGCACACCTATAACTGCATAAATTCCACATTTTGCTTCAGCAGCTGTTTTCTACAATTGGTTTTACTCTGACAGGGAAGTAAGACAAAGAAAAATATTCCTTGAAATGAACTTGAGGGTTTTGTTCTCTGGTGTGAGGCAGCAATTTCAGCTTTGTGCCTTGTTTGATGTAGAAACTCCTGACTCAGTCAGATCTTTTCTTAGCAATCACTTGTTTACAGATCTAACTGGAATTCTTAAAGAATAAATACAAGCAATTTCCACTTGTATAAATAATTGGAAATCACATTTTCCTTCTACTTAGGAGGTCAGTGTTGTCAGACTTCTCTCTTTTGGACTTCATAAGACCAAACCCAGTCTCTAATTCTTGCTCAGCTGGGAACTCTGGTGGTATAATTCCACACACCAGGGTAGTTTTTTACCCCAAAACCCCTTCCCAGGCCTCTGCAGGTCCTACTTACTTGCAAAAAAACTTTAATGAGTGTCCTGGATTGTAAAATAAGCATGTATTCTATTTGCCATCTATTAGAGGTGGGGCAGTTATCTTCTGTTAATT
>VXAX01006290.1:136199-176341 GCA_013399835.1 Leptocoma aspasia
GGCGTTTTTTCTTCCCCCCCCCCGCCCCACCCCCCCCCCGGGGGGGGGGGGGGCTGCTATTAATTATTAATCATCTTCTGTTAATGGGCCATTGAATGTCACTGCATGGTTGATAAAATTACATCATCCCATTGGGAGATGCTCCGCCCAGGGGGAGGAGCCAAGCATTCCTACCTGGGTATAATCAGAGATTTTGGGACACCAGAGCAGCCTCTTCTCCAAGGTGAGCTGCTTTCTTCTCCTCTGCATTCCCAGAGGAAGAGCAGGCCCAGCTCCACCAGCCCTGGAGCTTCAGAGGAAAACTCCACCCTTGGACAGGATCCCTGCTCCAGCAGAGCCACATCTGTCACTGCAGGAGGAGCAGCCACCATGGAGTGGCACTGCCACCAACACCCTGACCCACAGGCTGCCAGCTCCTGCTCTGACTCTGGCTGTGGTTTTGTTTGTACTAATTACATTTGTATTTTCAGTTTTCCTAGTAAAGAACTGTTATTCCTATTCCCATACCTTTGCCTGAGAGCATTTTGATTTTGAAATTGTGGTAATTTGGAGGGAAGGAGTTTTTACCTTTTCCATTTCAGGGGAGGCTCCTGCCTTCCTTAGCAGACACCTGGCTTTTCAAACCAAGACAATGAGCTCTCAAACTATGGAGTACAGGGTGGGAAATGCCACTCTCTATTTTCTTAACCAGGATTTTCTCTGAAATGACAGCCATGGAAACTTGGCTGCAAAGTCTATTAAGTTGAATTCTTAGTATGTTAGAAGCACCACTGGTTTTTAGTGACACTTAACTTGTATGAAGTCTCTTATGAAACAAAAGAAGAAATCTGAAAAAAATTCAGATTTAGCAGCATAAGCCCATTTTTACTAACATACAGCAAATTACATATAGCATTAAAAAAAAAAACCAACAAAGTTCTCTTTTTTATCAGGAAATAGATACAGCAGAGGGGCTAGATGTTAGAGCCTGTCACCAGGGCTAAGGCTGAGATAAGCTCCTCTTTAGGCAGCCTCAATTCCACAGTTTCTCTTCTTTCACCTTGACAATGCCTCAAAGCCAAACTTTTAATTCAGCTTGTCATGTACTTTACAGTAAAACTTGCTTTCTGGTAAACACAGAACAAGTTTTGCCACATGCCTTACAGGTAAGAGACTCCCCAGTATGAAACTGGTGACCCTTCTCCAATATTTTAAGTTCCTTGTGACTCATCTCACCAACCTATAAACTCAAGATTTTAAATGATCACTTAATTCTTGTATTTATTTTTGAAAGATGCTGAAGAAACTCAGGTTTCGCCTAGAGTTAGAAGGTGAAGATGCACAAGGAAATAACAAGATTAAATGACATGTAGTTCACTTGCAAAAAATCCTTGTCATTCCTTTGGGGTGATCAAAGACTCAGGGCTTTGAAAAAAAAACTCTTTTTAGATAATAATTTCCATTTGCTTAAAACCACCTTTTTAAAAGCCTGTGTTTACCAAGGGTTTAACTTCTCAAAACAAACAAAAAAAAAAGAAGGATGAAGCTAAAAGAAATACAGAGGGCAGCTGAATTGGTGAAGGCAGTATCTTTTATTAAATCAAAGAATACAATGTGGAGAAAAACAAAATTCTTGTGGGCTTCTAAGCCCCTCAGCCAACTTGAATTAGAAGCAGCAAATGTTGGGGAGAAATGCTAGTGACAGCTGAAAAATAAACAACCCATTCTGAGGCACTCAGTTGTCTAATTTTCCCTCCTGAAAGCCATTCCCAAACACTTCCAGGCTCTCACTTGTCATTTTGTAAGTCAGAGATGGAATTTCTTGTGGAAATCACAATTTGGGGGAAGAGGATAATGCTGGTTTAACTTTTTTTATCCTGCTGTAGTACCAAACTTCCATGTCCAAGAACTTCCAAAAACATGTCAGTACTGTCAGCGAGGATGTGTGTTGGTCTGTGGGTGTTAGGAGTGAAAGAAAAATGGGGTTTTTAGGTAAGAACTGCACTTCCCATGTGTGTAAAAATGTCTGTAAGTTCACAAAGCTGTCATTGGTAAAAATCAAAATGTGTTTTGTTATTATAAACAAAACCAAAAATTTATTATTTGTGTTAGAATAACACAAATGGGCTCTGTAGTCAACCTGTTCCCATAAGGAAATGCTGATGAATAAAACAGCCTTAGAAGCAGGATGTACCTGCACTGTCACAAAGTATGGTCACAATATGGATTTCAGACATTGAAACCCTCCTGCCCTCTACAATCACTCAAGATTATTATTACTGTTAGTTATGTTGTTGTAATTTTCTTTATTTTCATTATTACTATCATTATTATTATTATTAATATTAATGTTATAATTTTTTTTTGTTCTGTGCATCAACTCTCTCCCTGGCCCACACATTTTTAGAAGCTTTGATGTCACTAGGGAGAATGTGTTGCCTCTTTTTATTCAGAGAAGGCATTTGTGGAGACCTTTCTCTGTTTGGGTGGGTGGTTTTTTGTTTTGTTTTGTTTTCTTTTTGGTTTTTTTGGGGGGGGGTTGTTTCTGGTTTTTTGGGGTTTTTTTGCAAAGGAAGGCTCCAACCATGCATTTTTCATTGTCTCAATGACAGGTGCAAGATCTAAAAGATTCAGGACCAGAATTAGAAGATGACACCATCATGAAGAAAATGTACTTGTGCTGAGGGTATGTGGGGATCTCTTTTGGCTGAGGACTGAATACATTAATTCGTTGCTGTGCTAAGTAAGTGATTTCCTTCCAAGAATTCACTCTATACATTTGAGTTAACCAACTGTGTGCAGCAGCCAAATATTCCATGTTTGGACAACCTTGGAATCCAGTCTGGGTTGGATCCCTCTGCACAAACAGCACAAGGGCAATGGAGCTGATTCCTGCTAAACATTCAGGCAGAGGGGCTGACACTGGATTTCTCACTAGCTCAGCCTGCAGAGGAACACACAGGCAGTTAGTTCAAATTTCCTTCCACTGGTTCAATTTTTCTTTCACAAAGAATTAAGACTTTTGCTCAGTAGCAGCAAGGCAGTTACAACCTGTTTTTTCTAGACAGGTATGCCTTCTATAGAATCATCCCAGAGAAAATCTGGGATTTATCCTTAAACACTCAAATTGCCTTAAACCCTGGTATTTATCATTAAAAACAGTAAATAAATGAAGGTGTGAATCAGGTTAATGACAATATAATGAACATCTTCAAAGGAGTGAGCAAATATAAAAATGAGACAATAGGTGACTCATGTAATTATACAAATATAATTATTATATCCATTATAACACACATTACCCTGAAGGTGTGCATAACATAGAATCACAGAATGATTTGTTTGGGGAGGGACCTTAAAGATCATCTCATTCCAACCCCCTGCCATGGGCAGGGACACCTCCCACTACAACAGGCTGCTCAGAGCCACATCCAGCCTGGATATAGAGTTACAGAAATTTCTGTCTCTAAAAATACAAAGCCTGACTCTCCCACTCTCTGCCTATCCTCAGCACCACAACAGAATGTCACTGCCAATTGCTACAATTAGTGACAAAGTTAATTTCATGAGTGTGTGGATTATTGAATGCTTCTAGCTGCTCTTTTGTCACAATGAAAATCAGCCTCAACCTTTGTGCACTTTGGGAAAAAAAAGAATTAATTGCCTGTAATGAGTGCTCAGTATACCAGGCATGGCATCACAATCCCTTTTTGTTCTCCAAAGCCTCACAAAAAATGTCCCTACACAGCACAGGTGTGGGAACAAGAACTTGGTGACATTTGTGAATGGGGTACAGGGAGTTTAAACAGCTATGTTTGCAACCACCCCATGAGTTTGTGAAAGATGTTTCAGCTTAAGATGATTTTGAATTTTCCTGTGATGTTGCTCTGGGGCAGCTCAAAGACATCAAGCTCCTTTCTAGGTTGATACAGCTGCCAGGTGGGCTCAGCTCCCTGTGCCTGTTCCAGCTTATTTCTGAGAAACCGTTTTGCAAGTCAGATATGAAAAAAACAAGGGCTTATCTGGAATGCAAATTATTCTTCTGGGGCCTGCCAGCATTAATGGGAGGCGGATGGGACCCATAATCTTGTTTTGTTTGATTTCAGGACTGAATATAATGGAAGGCTCTGTTTCCCTGTTGCTGTCTTCCTTCGAGGGCTCCAGCGGCAGATCAATGACTAACACTGGTCCTCTGCTGTTATTTCTTTCTGTCTCAGCTCCTTCGAATGCCCTTTTCTTTCCTCACTTTAATTTGGTCTGGTTTGCTCTCCTGAGGGGTATTAATTCAATAATTTTCTAGGCTAGACTCTGGCATTGGAGACTTTCTCCTCCACCAGCCTCACCTGTCCCTGCTTTCAAAACAAACATCAGAAAAGCTGGCACTTTTATCTCGCAAGAATATACCCAGAAACAAAGGGATCTTATCACAAGCAATTAAGCCAACGATCGTTCTCTAAAGCACCAGTTCTTTAAATGAATCACCACAAAACAAACTTTCAAATTCGTGAATGAGCCCTGCAAAGGAGATGTGTGTAAATTCGAACCGGGGCAGTGGAGGGGCAGCACCAACCTCTGCTCTCTGTGAACAGTGACAGGGCTTGAGGGAATGGCATGAAGTGGTGGCAGGAGAGGTTGAGGTTGGATTTTAGGAGAGGATTCTACTTCCAGAGGGTGGCTGGACACTGAGCAGGGTGCCCAGGGAATGGGCATAGCCCCAGAGCTCCAGGAGTTTGGACAACATTCTCAGGAACAGGGTGGGATTGTTGGGGCGTCTGTGCAGGGCCAGGGCTTGGACTCTGATCCTTGTGGGTCCCTTTCAAACCAGGATATTCTGTGATTCTATAGCTCAAGTGTAGAGTGCATAACAAGAGGATGTATGATTACTAGCAAATAAAACAATATTAAAATAATTAAAATATCCATTCAAGTCCTCCAAGACTGTGCTGACATTGGCAGTCATTTGGTTTCATGCCTAAGGGTTATGAAACAACCTTAAAGTTTGCATCTCTACAGCAGCTGCCATTTGAGATTTTCAGAACGTTTCAGGCTACGTTTCACAATTCATCTGCCCCAAGGGTTTCACTGAGATGGATTTCCCTTGTTTTACTAACAGAGAAATTCAGGGGTTAGATATCTGGCTGAAGTACTTCCACAAAGATTTCCTGAAGACTACAGATACCACCCCTTAGAGACTGAAAATCTGCCCACATCTGGCACGGAAAGCTTTCACATGAATTAGTGCAGCAGATCAATTGGTACCACAAGAGGTGAAGAACTGGTGTGTGGAAATTTCAAGCACTTGGAAAACCTTCTATTTCCCTGAAGAAAGCTTAAAACCCAAATAAATGCGAATGATTGAACAACATGAGGATATATATTCTCTTTATTTACTTTCATGAAAGCAATGTTAGCTGTGGAGAGATGTAGGTGGACAGAAATAGAGGAGCTTTAGGACTGCAAATGCATTTCCTCAAGGAAGGAAGAAGTGGTTACCTACTGCCAACTGGAGAACTTTGAGGTACATTGTCCATGTGCACATTTATTGTTCATTCTCCACCATATGTCTCTCTGATCAACAGGTTTCTGAGGGTGAAAGGAAACCAGTGTGCAAAACAGAATGGGTGGTAAGGGCCCCTTGGTGTGGAACATGAGGAGAGGTGGGTCCAGAAGTCACTGAAATCAAAAAACCTCAGTGCTGAGGTCCTCATGGCATATGTGTCCTTACAGATAAAGAAAATACATAAATATATGCACGTGTGAAATATAAATCACAAAGGCTGTTGGTAAGTAATCCCCTTTTCTGTGATGTGACATATTACTGCATGGGAGATGTGTTACTGGATGGCATTAAAAAAAAAAAGCCATAAATATTTCTTAGATCAGTGGCTGGGTATTTTGCATACAGCTTATTCACTGTCACTTACTGCACTGTGATCTCCTTGGGAAAGGGACAGTTGTGTCTTACAAAGCACAAAGCACAGTGGCTCCACTGCCAATCTTCAACCCCCCCCTCTACTGTGACACAAATTATTAAACCCTCTTGCTTGGCATTTCTACTGCCTTTGTCTTCCAGTTACTGCTGAAGACACAAAAGGAGCTGTGAACTCAGTCTCAAGAAGTGAAAACTGGCTACAAATTCTGAATTAGTCTTGTAAAAAGCTGCTGAGAATTCAGCTTAAAGGAAAGATGGAGAGAGACTGTTTATGAGGGCAGGTGGTGGCAGGGCAAGGGGGAACAGCCTCAAATTGGAAGAGGGTAGGTTTAGATTAGATATTTAAAATAAATTCTTTATTTTGAGGGTGGTGAAGCCCTGGCAAAGGTTGCCCAGAGAGGCTGTGGCTGCCCCATCTCTGGAAGTGCCCAAGGCCAGGTAGGATGAGACTCTGAGCAACCTGGGATAGTGGAAGGTGTCTCTGCCCATGGCAGGGGGTTGGAACTGGATGATCTTTAAGGTCCCTTCCAACTTACACCATGCAGTGATTCTCTGATTCTGTGACAACTTTCTGTTCAGCTCTCCTACGTAACAGGGAAGGAGGAAATGACACTGGTGGGTGAATGAAAGGGAAGGGGGAAACAAGCCAAGGAAGGAGCCCCTCCTCTATTGAGCAATCCTGAATCCACACATCACTTTGCAATGTTAATAATCAGGTGAAAACTGCCTTCTAAACTGACTTACTCAAACAGCAGGTGAATAAAATTTATGGGGAAAGATTCATGTGCAAATGTAAAAGAAAAGTGCACACCCCGGATATTTAAAGAAAAGCAATAATTCAAGTACACTTGAAGTATATTTCCCTGTAGATTTCTTATTTAACTGCGGGATTTGTTGGCTGAGTGGAAGTATTTCATAAATCTGACTCCAATGTACACTACAGGTGCTGTCCAAACAAGCAACACCACCTGAAAGTTGAAGTCAAGCCTCTAAAATTAACCCACAAAGGTCGGAACCTGCGTTCGTGGAGGAGAACAAAAAACACCGTGTCCATTTCTGATCTTATCACTGCAGATCTGTGTTTGCTTTCTCTTCAGCACATTCTTTTCTCCTTGTTCCTGGCTGTAAGTGCCTCATGGCCCAGTCTGAGAGCAGGATTGTTCAGGGCTTTTCCCATGGTCCATTAGGCTGTGGCTGACTGCACCAGGGGAAGGTAATGGTGAGGGATGAAGGAGGGGACCAGGACTGCACTGCCTGAGAGGAGGTTTGGGAAGAAACCATGGCTTGGCCACAGCCCAGCTCCTCCAAACACAAAAATGTAGATCCCAACTAGAAACAGACCACATCCTACTGGGGTGTTCAGGTGATGTTCAGCTAAAATTTATCTTAGCTCTAAGTCACGTTAAAAACACTTTGGTTTGTACTATGATGTGCAGACACTTAAAAGCATCTTTCCCCTGTCCCAAATGTGGTTTTGTAAAACCCCTGCCCTCACTGCTGCATGTGCAGCTTTGGGTCACCTGGGGACAGGTAACAGGAGCAGTTCCCAGGAGTGGCAGATCCCTTGGTGAGCAGGACAAAACAATCTCCAGACTAAAGTACACGGCGCAGCAGGTCTCCATGAGGTCAGGCTGGAAAAGTCTCATTAGCTGTCTACATCTATAGACAGGTTTGTGGTTTTGCTTATTTCCTGCATAATAGCACTGGAAAGCAACACTTTCCCAAGCTCGTGCCACTTGAAATTAATAATTATTGTTATTGCTGCCAGTACAGAAATAGAGGGGGTGCAGAGAGGAGCACTTAGAGGTTCATTATCTGACTGGAAAAACATATTTTGTATCCTAGGCTGGTCTTCTCTCCACTAAGTGATTCATCCAAATAAATTCTTGCAGGATTCTAGAAAGGATCCACTCTTATCCCATGAAGCCTGAGATTTGACTCATTGTGGTTGGCTCTCCAAACTCCCTTAATATCCCAAAGCTTTCTCTCCTTTCTCCAAGTAAACAATATCTTTGCTTTTCTGTATATAAAAGAATAAAACCAAGGAGGGTTCTGGTTTTGTTGAGATTTACCACCCAAACTCTGTTTTCTTGACACCATGAGTAGGTTAATCTTGCTGGTGTAGTGCAGATACACTCCAGCCTTTCAAGAATTCAGTTTTATAGTTTTTCAAGGTATTTTCAGCCAAACTATTGTTGGCTGAAGAGGGAGAGGAGTCTGTCTACCCCAGGTGAAAGGGGGAAAGAGGAGTTTTGAATGAGCAGAAATGAAAAAGCAGTTTTCACACAGCAGTTTTCAGTAGTGATGCAATCACACAGCAAGACACCTCAAAAAGGCACACCTATAGTGCACCTTTAAGTAAGAAAGTTTCTGTTCACCTTCTAGCTGGTCAAAACTGGGGGAAGAAAATGAGGAGGGGAAGGAAGAAATAATGACCTCACTTACAACTGTCCTTGACTTGTTCCCCTAGCCTGGGGAAATTCCCTGCAGCAATCTGAGTAGAGAGTCAACAGCTTCACCTGACGGTTATCAACAGACACTGAGACTATAAAAAGAGGAATTACATCATCTCTAAGGATCAGTTGTAAATAAATTCATCATTGCATATAAATATGGGAACATACAGAATAGGAGCTCATCCATCTCTGTGAATGCAGTAGCTGGAAGAGCTACAATATTGCCCACATGCATCAGGTCTCAAATCCTCTTTAGGCCATGGGATGCCTTCCAGAGAGATCATGGACAGATGGGCTGGAATGTCTCCTGAGAGTGTATTCAGGAATATTCCTGGGAGTAAATTCAAGTGCACAGCAGAGGAAAAGCTACACGAAGGAAGACTTGCACTACCCTCCTCTCCAATCTTTGGACCTTCACTTCTAGCAGAGGTCATCCTGTGAGCTACAGAGTTCTGTCTTTCCTCTTTGATGACCACGGATTTTTAAATTGTGCCACTGGCTGCAATAAGATGTTTGTTATTTCATAGAATCATAGAATGATTTGGGTTGGAAGGACCCTTAAAGTTCCAAAACCCTGCCATGGGCAGGGACACCTTCCACAATCCCAGGTTGCTCAGAGACCCCTCCAACCTCATCTTGAACACTTCCAGGCATCCAGGGGCATCCACAGCTTTTCTGGGCAACCTGTTCCAGATCCTCATCACCCTCACAAGGAAGAATTTCTTTTTAATAGCCGATCTTTGAGAGACAGTAGGTTTAGATTCCCATTCCCCCTTGTCCTATCATTGCTTTTGTATAAAGTTTATTACTCAGTTGAGTGACTGAAGCCACAGAACAGGGTCTGTGTTACAGAAGCCATTTCCACTTGAAGAAGCATAGAAATCACTGTCTTTCCAGTTCTGTAAAGAAACATTTGATTTCTATGGGAATGTGTTATTTGCCACAGGGCAAAGAAAAGAGAAATCCACAGGCAATGATAAAAAATACACCATGAGTGGCAACAAACTGTGAACAACTGAATTCTTGTATCTGTTGCTGTTTTAAAGGGAGAGCTTGAGAAAGGTGTGGAGAAATGAGTAAAAAAAATCTGTCCTGTGGTCAGAACCACCTGCACATACCTAAGAGGTAGTTACAGGTCAGGCATCTAGGGAAAAATGCTCTTTATATGTTTTGTGTGATCTCTTTATCACACATAGATTTCTTCAGTCCCTTTGTCAGCTAAAACCACACATTAAGAATCTACAAATATCTGTGGTACAAAAGAATATGATATATAGTGTGCAGTAATAAATTACCCTGCCAACACATGGCAAGTCATTAAGCTTTAAAATATGGCAGAAATTATAAAATACTTTAAGAAGTTTAAACTTGTCATATAAGTATAGTCACAACAGAAAAAAAAAAAAAACACTACCAAAACCCAAAACCTTTTATTGTTTGTTGGGAAAGAATGTGAGAACCTGTGCTATTCTTGGAACATAGTTTCAAACTACTTTGAACAGTTACTTATGTGTCTTCTTCTGCTTGGTAGATGAACAGAATAATTTGGCAGAGTGCTGAAGAGTTCTCACTGCAGAATGAATCACTGAGAATGAAACAACACTTTCGTTTCTGATTCTGAACAGCTTCCACCTTCTGCTGGGAAGGAAAATCCATCCCTGCCAAATCATGTGACAAGGAAGTAATGTGACAAAAGCACTTTGTCCACATGTAACTCAGTGCTGGCTCACCTTGGCATGTGCAGTACAGCTGCCTTCCCCTGGTTTTGTGGTTATGAAATCTGTGAAAGAAAAGGAGGAAATTGACTTTGCAGTGTTACACAACAGGGCAGGAATTAAACATAGATTAGTTTTAGGACTTAGAATCATAGATTCATTCAATGGTTTGGGTTGGAAGGGAACTCAAAGATCACCTATTTTCAACCCTCTGCCACGGGCAGGGACACTTTCAACTAGAAGTGTTTTCTGAGAGCCCCATTCAGCCTGGCCTTGGACACTTCCAGGGATCCAGGGGCAGCCACAGCTGCTCTGGGCAGCCTGTGCCAGGGCATGCCCACCCTCACAGTACCCTCTGCCTGCCTTGGCTGCTCCCCTACCACTGGCACCAGCACATGGCAAAGAAATGGCAGGATTAGCAAAAAAAAAATAAAACCCAAACCCTGTTGGCAGGAGGGAAAACAGTTCCTCTGTGAAGAGGTAGAGGAAGGGTTGCTCTCTCCCCTCAGCAGGAGGAGCCCCTGGTGCCAGCCCAGGGGTCAGGGACTGGATGGCTGATCCCCAACCAGGGCATCTCCAGGAGGAAGGTGTGTTTGGTCAGGTGTGACCTCAGAGGATGGTGTTTTACCAGCTGCCAGATTCCTGGTCTCTGCCAGTTCAAATGCCTCCGTGTATCTACTCAAAACAGCTGCTCACAGGTGTAGAGCTGTGAGGGGCTGCTTCTGGGACTGCAGATCCTCTCCTGGCAAAGCACAGGCCAAGGGCACCATTGTGAGTTCCCAGGAGAGAGCTCAGAAAACCAGGAAACAGGTACAGAACATTAAGTCACCTGGTTGTGCTGAGTGAATTAGTCAAGGCTGCCCTGGAAGGGGAAATGCAGTAAAACTTTCCATGAGATTTTGCTTGGGCATGTTAATAAGGTAAGGTTGGTTTGCAAGGGCACCACGAAGCACTTATTAACCCCAGCAGCTGTAATTGCAGATTTTGTGTGTAACTAGACAGAAAACCTGAGCAAACCTGTGTCAGTAAATGTGCAGAGTGTGGCTAAGAGATTCTGTCAGATGTAGGTTAGCAGGGTCCATCTGACTCCCCGAGGAAGTGCTGAAATAGAGACAGATCTGTTTGCATCTTTATGGAGACTGGGAAAGAAAACAAATTCCAAGCAGGTGTCTTTAGAACACAGATACAGTTTGTTCAGCTGACAGTCACTAATACCTGCTCCTAAACAAACAAAAGCTGTACAGTCACAGAAACCCTTTAAGGCCATTTTTCATCCTTTATTCTATCGCCTGCTTCATCCATCATCTGCCAAATGCAGCAGGAATTCCAGCAAGAACCTGCCATGAAGACTTACTTCAAATATCAGCAACTTGCACAAAGGGAGGTTCTATTTTCACTCTGCACCACACTTTCAAAAAGCCCAGGCAGCATCACATTAACTTCAAACTGCATTTCTTACTCCTAATTTTGAATTTCATTTAAAAAGTTGAGCAGATGCCTGCACAGGCCTGAATGAAGGCTGCTGTGAGGCAAATGTGTGTCTCATCTTGCTCTCAGTGACAAGTACCAGAGGCAGTAACAGCAGCTGAATGGATCTGAGTGGCACTGGGGAGTTGAAAGCAGGAGGAGCAAAGATGCAGCAGACCAAGACATGGCACAAATATCAGCTGCTCGTGTGGATGGGAAGACAATTCCATCTGTGTTTACAGCAAAGGAAGGCAGTGAGTCAATAGCATAGGCCATGTTCCTTTCTCTGGTGTGTATGGCTTTATCCCATGAAAATCCCAGTATCAGTTGAAAAAATTAAATTTTGGGGGAAGTGCTAGAAATAACAAACCTGGAAGGTGCCAAACGTGCATTTTTCTCAGGGAGGCCACACAGCTTCCAGTCTGTATAGGGAGTACCAGAAGAGGTAGATAAGAACATAAGAAGTGAGTTATCTTTGGGAGAAGTGCAGGATACAGGACATCCAAGATATAGGACAAAGACACAGATTGGACATCCTGGCATACTGACTTTGGCTTTCTTAGAACTCGGGTGAGAGTTAGATGTCTTTTCAGGGAAGAGACTAAACTTTACAAGGTCATGCTTCTCACAGATCTTTCAGAAAACAGAGGTGCCTTTCTCCTGTTCAAGAATTCAATGTCACAGCTGTAGCCAATCAAGTGAAAAGGAGGAGAACAGGTAGTCAAACAAATGCCAACAGGTGGTCAAATAAATGCCAGGAAACTCAGGAAATGTGCAGCAGTATCTACCATCTCCTGTGAATAAACCAGCTGATTTTTATATGGGCTACAAAATGTAGTCTCAAACAACTTATCAGCTGAAAATCTTTCTGGGACAATAAAAACATACCCAGAAGCAAACAGCATCTTGTTCAGCTGTAACTCCTGATGTATTCCTTACAGACACACACAAAGGTGGGGCCCCAGAGCTGCTCTGTAAAAATTAGAGCTGGATTCAGTAAATGTGACATTCTGAATTCCAGTTCCTCCATATTTTCACTTTTTTTGAAAAGTGGACAACTTTGCTCACTGGGCAGGTATGATACAGAGCACAATTAAATGTGCTGGAATAATCCTGAGAACACTATCCACATGTAACACTCAGTAATTAGCCTCTCAAGGCTGGCACGAGAACAGACACACGACCCTTCTGTCTCCATGTACCAATAATAGCTGTATTTGTGGAAAATATTGCAAAATATTGAATCCCTTCCTTCATCTTTTCAAATTGCCAGATGCCAAAGGCAGCTAATAAATGAGAGCACTGTTTGTGGCCAGTATTCCACATCCAAGCTCCAGACACTCTGAGAGGCAAAGCCAGACATTTCCTGAGTGGATTTGCAGAGTTTCAGCATTACTAAGCATAAGCCATGAAGAATCCACACTGTCAGTAGTGTAATTAGCTGCCAGCACATTCCCAAGGATGTAGTGATATTGTTTGCTGGAATAATTATACCTAAATGAAAATTCTACCCAAATGTCTCTGTCAGGAAGGCAGCCTCTTCTTGGAATTCAGAGTCACCTTCACAGTCCTGGAGGGAGCAAGGTTTTTGGGATGGATTTATGTCAGTATGCTGAAAATGCAGCTCTTCATATCCTCCAGACATGAACCATGTCTGATCTGCTCCAAATACCAGTGAAAGTAACTCTATAATGCCACCATACCTGGAGGTCCCAAGCACTCCTCAATGCTTATATCAGTTTTTTCCCTTGGATTTTTCCAAAGGCTTGATCCAGATGAGGAAAGAATAAAAGTCCAATGCAGCAATTCACCAAATATTCACTGCATCAGCAATAAAGTAACCAAAGCTTATTTTCTCTTCTCATTTTCCTTAGGTTCTGGTCGTCCTCAGTTACCTGTAGCAAAACCAGACACCCAAAAACTCAGAGAAAAGCAGCTGCCAAATGATTATGTTCTTTATGGGCTTAAACAGAAATGTTGTGGAAGAGAAATACCACTTCCTTTTGAAATGGATTACTTCTGTAGTGAAGCAGGAAAAGGAGAAAAAACACTGGTTAAATAAAGGTCTATTACTTCACCTGTTCCTACAAATACTTGTAATTTTCCAGAAAGTATTAAATATTTTTATATGTGAGAAAATTACCTAGGAAAAAGCACTTTTACTGATATTTCCTCTGTAAGGACAGGGAGAGGAAAAGGGGGAAAAGGGGAGCTCAGATTGATCTCTCTGCACTGTAAAATTGCAATATTCCTAAATGTGCTTAACTTTCTCCAACACACACCTAAACACACAAAAGGATAGTTGGGCAAAACTAATATTTTTTCATTCCTTACAGTTATTATTTCACCAAATCCAGTTTCTAGGCAGAAGCACTCATTTACCCCGACCATCCTAATTGTTTCAGCCTTCATCACAGAGAGGACTGAACACCAGCTGATTTAAAGAGAATATTGTGAGTGGATGTTTTGAGATCCATTGAAAGCACTACACCAGTGTTTTATTAGTGAAACTTCCATACAGAATTTCAGCTTCATTGCTCTGATCTTTTCCTTGCCATCTTCAAATATTCTGCCTTTTCCTCGATTCTTCTTTTACACTTGCACTATGATTGTTTTTAGTATGTAAATATTTGTGTTAGGTCTCTGAAACTCTTCATTCTGTGGATTTCAGAGGAAAAATCACTGGGGAAAAGAGGGCAGGAGAGGCAGGGAAAGGAATTCTCTGCCTGTAGATCAGGGAAATCATTAGGTGGCTCTCTGCTCTAAGCTTTTGACTAAATCATAGTCAACATCATGGTTTTAGATCAATTGCAGCCAAATGTTTTCAGTTCCTTTGTTTCCTTCCGCAGCCTGCAAGAAAACTTTCCAAACAGGCATTAAAAACCTGCCTTGTTTATATTTTAATGGATGAGGAATTTTTCCAATATCTCAGCTTTTTCCCAAACCCCCTGGGACCAGAATTTGGCAGCATTATAATATGGGGGAAAGGAACAGTGATGAGTGTTTTGCATCAGGTGTGAGCAGTGTTGTGTTCTCAGTGAACAATGGGGACATTAGACATGCACACCACTGGCCTAAGGTGGCTCTTAGGAAACAGTGTGAGGAGTCAAAACTAAATCTTCATTTCTTATATATTTTTCATCCATTGTTTTAAATAATTATTTCATTGAAAGAACAAAATATGGGCAATGCCAATTTGGAAAGGGGGAAAAGCAGCACAGGGATCTGAAAGCAATCCATGAGGCTCTTGGACACCATGAGGTTAATTTCTTAATCCAGGTGATAGTGCAAAAAGAGAGGAAGCATTACTACACCTGCTTATCAGCATAGATAAAATAAATGTTGGGGGCTTTTTTTTTTAGTATGTTTATTTATTTACATTCATGTTTTTAAATGGTAGAGGTGTCAATATTGGCAGCAGCCTAGGCTGCAGTGATCATGCCCTGGTGGGTTTCACAAGCCTAAGGTACATAGGCCAGGCAAAGAGTCAGAACATTGAATTTTAGAAGACCAAACTTTCAGTTGTTTAAGGAATAAGTGGATGGGACCCTCTGGACAACTTCTTCAGAGATAAAGGAGCTATGCAGAGCTGGCCACTCTTTAAGAACCTATTTATTAAAGCAAAGAGCACTCAATTCTTTTGGAGCAGCTGTCAGAACCGTGCAAATTAAACACCTGGGGAGGCTGGTGTGACAGTAGTTTCAGATTGAATCACCACATTGCTGCAATAAATTGGACTGGGAAAGCTGAAGTGTGTTTGCCCTTTGTAAAGATGAAAAAAGAGACCCGTAGGAGGTACAGGAATATAGCTGGTGGTAACTGCAGTCCAGTGGGGTTTGGATAAGGTCCTGTGTCATGTTTTCAGTGATTTCTGAACATTATACTGATACTGGAACAGTTCAGAAGCTGCCACATTCACCAAGTGCATGTCCTTAATACCTGTGACTAAATCACACAGGAAAACATAACAGTACAAAAATCAACAATAAGTTACAAGGTTGCTTTTATTAAGATACCAAAATTCCTATAAACAGACAGTCACAAGTAACAGTTTCTGCTGAGCATGCAAGGTATCAAATACAAACTACTGGTTCACATTTCATCCTGAGGAGTTGTGCTCAGCTTTTGAAAACAGCATAGCTCCACCAAAATCAACAGGCAGATCTCTAATCCTGTCACCTCCAAGGAGTTCAGGATTGTAAGTACTAAAAAGTAGAAAAATATTTATAGTCAAATAGCTGATCCTGTCACTGAGTGCAGAAGGCAAAGACATTTCACATTTGACAGCAAACTGAGCAAAAGTTAAGAGACTCCTACATAACAAGAACTAATGGTTATGTTGTTGTCCAAAGCAGCTGTGGACTCCCCATCCCTGGAAGTGTCCAAGGCCAGGCTGAGCACCCTGGGGTGGTGGAAGGTGTCTCTGCCCATGGCAGGGACTTGGAGCTAGGTGCTCTTTAAGGTCCCTTCCAACCCAAACCATTCTGTGATTCCATGTTCATCAGACTAAGACTGCGAAGATAATTTATAATTTCACCACTTACAACTAAATGGATTTTTTTTTAAAGATCAGATCTAAAAAAAAAAAAAAAAGTTGTAAGGTCTGGTAACTCTTATTTCCATAAGGAAAAGACAAGGCAAAGTGTTACTCCTTATAGAGCTGCATCTAAAGCAGAATGCAAATGATTACTCTGAAATTTATCAATATATTTTAAAAGTATATATAAAAGCTCTAAAATCAATCAGTACAACCTTTTGCAAAATGTGGAAGTCTTTTACCCAGTAATCTTACTACCTAATGGAAATTGGACTAGGAGGACAGAAAAGCCACTTTCCTATGCTATTCTGTACCCAAAAATCAGCACCTCAGTGCTATGATTACTAGAAACACTCAGGACTTCAAGCCAAGGACAAATTTCCACTAAGAATTATTTATAATGATGTCCATTGAGCTTTAGGAGGAATTTTTTTGTAAGTTACTAAGTTAGATGTGACCCAGGCACAGCAGATTATCACTGTGTAGGAGTGACTGCAGCAAACAGAACCAAGGGCTGGGACAAGTTATTGACACCTCTTCACCTCTCATCTTCCAACACACTCCCTGAGGTGGAGATTTGGGGCAGCAGAGAAGAGCAGCCCAAGAAAGAGCCCTGCAGGAGATGCTGAAGAGGTTTTTGCTCCAGTTTATCCAGCTGAACAGATTCTTGTACCCAATGGACCATGTAAAGTGAGCCTTTGCTGCTGCACTGATGGTTTGGCAGCCAGGCAAAAATCAGGTCAAATTTATAACTCTTCATTTGCAATTGGAGAGCTCTCACTTAGGTGGGCAGCACTGTGTGGCTTGACTGCACAATCATTAGGGTCTAATTAAGCTGAATACACAGGTACCAATTGATTTATCTGGAAAAACATGGGCTGCCAGCAACAAAAATAGTTTCTTTTTTTCTTTCTTTCTTTTCCACTGAATCTTTGTCGATTACAGAATGAATCAAATCTAAAAACTCATGCTGAAGAACACCTTGAGTAGGTTAAGCTTCAGATCCACAGTGGCTTTTCCTTACTTGGTGGCAAATGCAGTGCTTGTTCCCCAGCTTCTGTGTACTCAAGGTGTTGCACAGTTAGGTCTTCAAAGCTGTTGCAGCTCAAAGTCTCAACCTCACCCTGAGTAAACAGGAAATTACAAACTGAAAAAGAGATCTCTCTGAGGGTTTGATGATTTACTTCCTTCAATATCAATGGAAACATGCAGCCTGTCAATATTAATGGCATAAGTGATGCTAAGATGAGCACATAGTGATATGTCACAGTGAGAAAACCAGATCTTGAAACTTGAAGAGAGAGCCAGATGTCTTTGCTTTCTTCCCTTCTATATTGTCAATGGAAAAATTGCCAAAATTCGCTTCAACCTGGAGCTGTTGTCACAAAGAGTTCTTAGGATACCAGGGAAGAACCAGATTGCTAAGAAACAAAGAGGTGGAGGGGAGAAAGGGGGTATAGAAGCTTTTTATATATTACATTAATTTGAAAGAGTCAAAGAGTCAGTGTTGTGTAGAGCAAGGAAAGCCAAATGTGGAGTGAAGACAAATTTCAGTTCTCCATGTGATATGATCCCACTAGGAAAAAAAAACATAAACCAAATTAACCAGGATTGAGACAGGTAATCAACTCCCTTCCAAAGACAGTAAATACGTAGGAAAGAAGAGCTGAGTAGTCCCAGCTCCAAGAAGGAGCCATTAACTGAGACTCCATCACGATGTAGGAATGTTATGAGCCTGACAATATCCTTTATGCTACAACCTCTTTGCAAAACTCCAGAACTCCCATTACTAAGAGGCATTACACAGGAGAGCAGAATGATGAATGCAAGAGAAGCCATTCTTGCTCTGTGGAGAGACTCAGAAGTTTCATGTGTGGGTTTTAATTCAAAGAACCTTGATATGCCCTTTATGCTAGGTTGTGGCTCCGTGGTGGGATTTGTATCCCTGATGGAACTACAGCTGCTGGAGTTGTACCAAGGAGTCCCAGGTACCTTCCCTTGGGACTCCTGACACATCCAGCCCTTGGGAAGCTACCAGAGCATCACCCTCACCTGCAGCCATCTCCCAGGAGCTGCCCAGAGATGGATGAGAGGGTGGCCTTGGGATGCAAGACAGGGAAATACAGCTACATGTGACCACTCCAGACTTAGGAGCAGGAAGCTGGGCTAGTGTTCCCTGCCCTTTGCCTGTGGTGTATATTAAACACTCCTGTGCTCAGAGAATTGAAATGAGTTATCTGCAAATGCCATGGGGATGTGTCCAGTGCATTTACTGAGGCCATGGCATTGTCCTGTGGGAGGCCTGCACCAGGGAAGGGTTAGTGACTAACTCTGGCAATAATGGCAAATAAACCCGTTTCCAGGAACAGAATTCCATCCACAGCAAACATCCTTGAGCTGTGAAGTGGTGTCAGGTGTTGCTCCTCACCCTGCCAGCTTTCTCACTTCTCTCTCCTCCTCTTAAAGAGACAAGCATGCAAATGATGCTGAGCTAGAACAGACTAATTTTACAGAAAAAGTGCTGAATCTTGTGGTATCCTGAAAAAGTGTTGAATTCCCAAGTCCATGTGGCAGTGATTAAGTCTCCTCAGAGCTGTGTTTTCAGACTCTCTGCAGGCACCTATAGCCACTGCTTGTGTACTCAATATTTCAAGCTCTTTATGTTTGCCATCCCACTACTTTCTCAAAAAAAAAAACCTGAAAAAAATAATAATTAAACCCAAGCTTTGGCAGAAAGGGGTAACTTTGAGGAAAATTTATAAAGAGAGTGGCAAAGTTGCTCTCCTTTATTACACTAGTCACTGGTTTAAACCCAAAAATTACATGGCTTTTTTGTGGAAATGCTTATTTGTGTTTTCTAAGGTGATGTGCCATTTACTCTGACTGAGATCAAAGCCATGAAGGAAGATGAAGGACACAATGGTGTCTTCCTCCTCTTGTCTTCCTCCTTTCATAATTTGAAAACAGGGAAGAACAGTAGGAATTTATTTCTTATTTATATGGCCTTTACCCACAGCAAAATGACAGCAGGTTCAAATAGTCTCATACAAAAGATGGTCATCTACAAGTATTTCACCATTTCAGGAAGAAATAAACAGCTAAAGAATGCAACTGGTCATAATTCAGTACTTACATGTGGTAACCTGTGAATCACTAATCATAGAACACTTGGTAGCTGAAGTTGTCAGACTTGATCCTGAGGTTGTATCTTCCTGTCTTTCGCTGGTACTGGAAAATGAGAAGGGTCACAACTCCCAGCACAAAACCAGACACAGCAAGGGCTATGAGGATGATATATCCAATTCCCATTCCAGCCTCCTTCCCTCTCTTTGAATCAGATGCTAAAAAAAATTAGAAAATTTAAAAAAAAATTTAAAAAAAAATCAAGAGGTAAAAGAAAAAAACTTTGAAATTCCTAAATCTTTTACTGGGGAGAGAAATGAGCCCTGCATATTAATTGGCCAACATGCCAGTACAGAACTGTGCTACAGAAGTGTATCAGCCTTCTGGGGAGGGTGATTCTCATGGAAAGGGTGTGAGGACAGACCATGTTCCCTTTTTACACACTGGTGTAGAGTCCCTGCAGACATGAGTGTGATTTTCAGCTAAGGTAAGAACTAAAGAATTAGTACTGGTGACTTTTCAAAATGCTGCCTTGCTTTCAGAAGTACTTTAAAGGTGAAGCATTCCCCTATCTTAATCCTGCCTCCATTCATCTATGATTATAGAAATGACTTTATTTGCTTTTATCATATACCTAACTGTTCTTCAAACACAGAGTATTTGGGGGAGGATTCTCTGGGTGTGCTAAGCTCCCAGCTGAGCCAGCAGAGATGTGGCTGGGGTCAGTGGAGTGACACTCCACTGGTCACCACGGGCTCAATGCTGGCCCTGAGCAGTCATTTAGAGCCAACTGAGCAGCCCAAGGCTGTCTGCACAAGTCTGGCAGACAGGGCACAGGACCTGCAGGAGACCTGTGCTCTGCTGGAAGAGCACCCAGACTCAGAGGGGGAGCAAAGAATGAACACCAAATGCCCCAGTGTGGGCAGGACTCAAGTCCCACATTGCCAACTGCCTCCCAAGGCACCACAGATCACAGACAGAAAGTGTTCTCCTCGTTCCCTTTGAACAACTTCCATATATTTGTCCAAAGCTGCAAGCAGAAACCCCTCTGCCTTCATTATTATGCCTCTCTTCAGGTTTGTACAAGTTCTTATAATTCCTTCCTGCAAAGGCTCAATGCACCTACAAAAACATGCATTTGTTTGCTTACACTTTCAGGACAGCACTTGTTTTGCCAGGCATTTGTGTGGTGCCTGAGGTACACAGAAGATAAATACCACTGCACACACACCTGCAATTAGAGACAGGATTTTTGGCCAAAGGGCACTGCTGGAAGCCACAGAGGTCAGTAAGAGCAGTGTTCAAGCTACAGAACACCCAGGGCATCATTCCAAAGCAGTGCTGTGTAATATATTCAGTCTCATTTTTTGAATTTCAGCATAGAATAAAGGAATAAATTAGAACATGCACAGTGGAAATGGCAGCCTGTAGCCATCCACAGAGCAGGCCCTCCTGGGGACGTGGAACAGTGGCTTTTGCCATAACATGTGACCAAGTGTTGGCAGAGCAGGTAAAGTTTTTCATGTTTCACTGCAGCACTTACACCTGTTATTGCCTGACATCATTATTCATGTTATCCCCTTCAACACAGAGATGGAGATCACTTAAAATGTGGGGTGATTATACAAACTAAAAATAAGAGACAGCATACAAAAGTGGCACCTTTGCCTAGAAATCAATTTAGCACAACTTAAAGAAAGCTCACCTGACCAGAGGCCCTTTTGGGAAATGGCCATTTTTCAAAATTAGAAATGCATCAGGATCTCCAGCAAAAATGGGAGTGAGAGCTACTTGTTGTAAGAGCTAAACAAAGAAATCTGCATTATTTGCTTTATTTTTTTTTAAAGAACTAATTCAGAAATGAGCACTGAGGGCCTATTTGAACAGACTGTGTAACGGAGAAAAAATACATTCTTCTAAGTCAGTCAGTTCCTAGGTCCAAAAGAACATTATGAACTGTCAATTCACAGCAGCCACGAGTTAAGAGTCTGATATTGGTGAGCCAAACCACTCTCAGTGAGTGTTTTATGTTAAGAAGTTATAAATGTAAAGCTGGAGGGAGCCAAATGACTGAAAACATGAGAGACCATGGGTGTCCTTGAAAGCATCACTCAGGCTAAATGCAGAAAAAGCAGGTGCACAACAAATTAGCCCTTGCTTGTCCCTAGTGCTGGTGTTTGCCCTCAATTAACCTGTGCTGCACCAAATTAACCAAGGGTGCTGTGCATCAGCTGTGCTCTGCCACTTCCCCTCACTGTGGTAATGAAGTCAATACCAGGGAGCCAAAGGAAACAACAATAAAATCTCTTACATCCTCTGATTTGGGATTTCAGAGCCCAAAATAATTGCAGACTAACAGCAGTGTAAACCCTTGGAACACTGACTGCAATCTGAAAGATCGACTCTGCTTTCACACTTTACAATTGAAATAATTGTTTGATTTTGTGGTTGTTGCACTTGTTACCCTGTGCAAACAGCCACACAAAAGCACTTTATCTTCCTTTCTACATTCCCTTGACAACCTGACAGTCCCTGCTCTGAGGAGGGCACGTGCTTCTCCATGCTGCCACGTGGCTCCAGCAGGAATGCCTGCTCCCAAGGAATATAGAGGGGAATATATATATAAAAACCCTGTGTGTCACAGGCCTTCAGGTTTCTTTGCCAGTACAGAATAATCTTGGCATGATAGTCTGTTCTCAACTCACCAGCTGATTTACACAGGGGTCCCCAGGATGTTCTGTGCAGGGCGATGGTTTCTCCAGCCTTCAGGAGCTGAGCCCTTGCATGGCATCTCTGCAAAGATCAATTCAAACTCCAACAAGTCATGTGGCTTACTAATTCAAATTACAAAGCCTTCTGATGAGCTTGTGAAAGCCCAGTGTTGCTCTCACCATCGAGCTTTTGTTTCTTAATGTTATGCTCTGTTAAACTGAAATTAGCACCAAAAGGAAGTCCAAAAGAAATGGCATCAGGGAAAAATCAGTAAAATCTGTAATTAGTGACACTGGAACACACTGCTGTGAACAGACATTTCACACAGACTACCTTTTCATTAACTTTCTGTTCATTTTAGAGAAACCTTATGGGACAATAAATTTATCACTAATGCCAGGGTTTTGCAAGCACTTTTGTTTGGGTGTTTCTGCTGCCCATGGCAGGCACAGCAGATACTGCAACCAGCACCAGCAAAAGCAGCAGCAGCTTTCAGACCCTGCTGAGCCAAGTGTCATTCTGAAATTACCCACAGCTTTAGTGACAAGTGAACCACTAATCTGGGAAGTACAAGGCTGAAACCCCTGTCCTGTGGGATGCTGGGGGTCAGCTGCTTTAGCTCTGTGTGAGCAGCACTTGCACAGGCATTTTCTGCACACTTCCTTTTTTTTTTGTTTGCTGTCTTTTTGTTTTAAGTCGCAGCCTAAAGGTCCCTGATGGGAACCAAAACCTACTGGCATTATTCAAAGGGTACTGTGGCTCTCCTGGAAGGGCACAAAAAACCCCAGAGAAATGGCAGCATCATACCATGACCAGCAAAATCAGCAGGGTGTCTTACCAGCTTGTTTACACCAGAACATCCCACCAGTGTTACCAGTTTGGCTGCACTGGAAAACCTCTACAATCCACTGCCAGCAACAGTGTCTTCAGCTGGGTCAGCCTCCAGAAAAATACCCATGTGGTTATTTATGACTTTGGTCTGCTCTCAAATAGCTTTCCCAGGTAGGTGGATCCATTAGAGAGCACATTCATGTAGTTGCTCCCTGATGGCAATGAATTTCTGGTTCCACATGACCTTGGAGCAGCCACGTTCCACCAAACATCTGCATGCTGATGGCACATCACTCCTCTTCCCATTCAAAGTAATTTTTCTTTCTCATTTCTTACTACTTTTCTCCTCAGGCAGTCCATGTTTTTCAACCCCAAACTTTAGAGCACCTTACTCTCTTCCACAGAGAAAACAAGGAATAAATAGACTGAGTAAGAAGAAATAATACAAGCTAAAAGTATTGAGTGTGTGGGTGAAGAGCTGAGCTAAACCTGCCCTGAAGCAAGTCACTGCTCCCCAGAGTAACAGATCAGAGGGTCAGACCCCAGACCATCCCAGAGCCAGGGCACTTTCCCAGCCATCTTACTTTATTTACAAATTTCCTCTCTTCTTGCTCATCTTCCTTGATCTTTGCACCTTCTGCAGCTCCTCCTCCCTTCTTTGGAAAAGCCCTGTGTAGATGTGCCTGGTACTTCCCCACATCACAATTCAGCCTCAATTGAAGACACTGAATTCACTGACTTCTCATAGGGGTAAATTTTGCATAGGACAAAGAACAACGCATCCTATATATATTTATATTCATACTCAGCTGCAAAAACTGGAGCCACCTTACCATTGTCAGTCATGTTTCCTGTTCCTGCTCTTTTTGGTTTGGTTTTTTTTTTCAATCTGGAGGAAGCCTTATACTTTGAGAAAGGAAACAAGCATCTTCTGGTAGCCTTTTTAAATCTTTTAGGAAGAGATCATTTTCTTTATAATGGATTTAAACTGTTTTATTTAGAGCTAGAGGAAAGTGTTAAACAATAGGGGAACACCAAACTGCTAATGAAAACATCCTTGATAGAAAAAGAGCCAGGAAAGTTGGCAGAGGAAGAGGAGAATTCCCAAGTGTCTGCTAGCAAGAAAAAAAAGCCATCAGTTAAACATATTTTTTTCTTATTTCTATGGTAGCAACACATTTTTAGATAAAGCTGTGTATCACTTACTTGCTAATAAAAAGAAACAATGCAATGCTTTGTAGCACAGACAATTAAAAACTGCAGTTCTTATCAGAACGTGGCTCGAATTATTGCTTTAAAAAGCAATCAGGCCTTAAAAAGTCATAATAAACTCTATTAAAGTCACAGCCCTAGAAACTTAATGACACTGAGCTTCCTTTCCTGGCACCTAAACTCTCAGCTGAAGAAACAAATCTAGGGGAAAAGAAAAAAAGGACAGAAAAATATGTAAATTTACGCAGACATTCTTCTGACACTGCTACTCTGGGAGTTCCTATTTTGTGACACATCCATCTGAGCTGATATTTTTCTAACCAGCCTAATTTCATTGCTTTTTAGTCATCCTTAAAATGAGTGAAAGGTCCAGTTCTCAGGTTCCCCAATTCTGTGCAAGCTCCATGCTTTTTTCTATGAGGATGAGCAACAGGAAGAAAAGCTGACACTTCCATATGGTTGAAGTGTTTCCCCACTCCTCTCTGCTCTCAGCAGAGAACAAAGGAAACCTCAAGAGTTATTTTAAACCTTGTTTGGAAACATTACTCCTTCCATTCCATTGCAGGACTCCATATGGCACTGAGAAAAATATATTTTAGAGGGGGGAGAAATAGCATATCAGAGCAAAACACTTACAGTCCTGCAGGTGCTTCCTGGTGACTCCATACAAATACGAATTCTGCAGTGCAAGTAAACCACAGAGTTGTTGACAAAGGAAAAAATTTTCATCTTAAACTGAGCTTTGCTTGAATTCCCATTTTCCAGCAGCGTGGTGTAAGTATTTGGGATGGGACAGCTGAAAAGGGAGACAAAAACCACAAAGAGCAGTTAAGGCTAGAGCAGGCAGGTTTTGGTTATAGCACAGAACTCGGGTTTTAAGGTTTTCTTTCCTTTAGGAAGTCACAGCCAGACCCTTCAGGAAGCAGCTCTGGCAGTGCAGTGGTGATTTGCTGCTTTATTCTCACAGTAACCAAGTGGAACAGGAGCTATGGGAAGTGGTTGGAGAGTTGGAGAAGAAGGGAAAGAGCAACAGAAAGAAGAATTTAAACTTGGCTTCACCAAACACAAATTGAAAATAAACCCTTAAATTTAAAGGACTAGATTTTGTTACTGACCAAAATTATCATCCTGTATTTTAAGGTGGCAGGTGAGCCTGAAAAATATGACATTGGGGTGAGATCAGGGATCCAGACAGGAACAAACCTCCTCTTTCAACAGAGGCTGCTCTAATATCATGTGTGAGGAGTTAAATAACCTATTTCTTTGTTGACAAGAGACACATAAGCTCTTGATAAAGCTAAAACCACAAGCTCTGAACTACAGAGCAGGAGATAAAGCACTCACTTCTCAAACACTCTTTCACTACTGGCTGCCAAAATCACCTTCAAGTGATTTCTTCAGATTAAAAGCACAATTCTCTCACGAAACTGTAAGGAAGATAACCAAACTCAAAAAACTTCCACATGGCCCTTTGAAATCCCTTTTCATATCTATCTTTCTTGTTCAAAGAAGGTGTAACCAGGCTAAATAGAAAGGGACTGTGCATGTGAATGATGAGAACCCACATAAAAGTCATTTAAAATATAACATATTATTAGTCAGTAACACTGTAAGACCTAAGGTATGGCTCATGGTATTTGCAAATGGCATTGCTGTACCTGTTGCTGATAAAAACAAATGACAGGGGATCCACTGAATCGTTGGTTGGAGTGGCCCAGCAGTCAGTGAGAACCACCTTGAGCTTGCTGTCTGCCCTCTGCATCCCCACTTCGATCAGCACATCCTCACTGGCAGAGACACTGAAATTTTTGGGGACTGGGGAGTTTCCAATAAACAACTGCATTTCTGTTCTGAAGTATCCAGAGCCGTGCAAATCCTCAAAGATGGTGTAAAGTCTGAAAAATCAATTATCCTTCTTTAAAGACCACAAATTTGACTGTAAGTTTCTGCAAGTCTTAAATCAGTGCCTGTTTCCCCACATATTTAAACAGTGAAGGCTTATCTGCAGTCCAGGATGGCAGGGCATTGTTCAAAAGGAAAGGTGGAAAAGCATCAAGTTTTCAGCTGGGAAAGTAGAGAACATGGAAATACAAGTGGGAAAATTCAAATGGCAATTCAAACAGGGCAGAGAGAAATACCTGAGTGGAGCAGAAGGGGAAAAAGACTATGAGCTCTCTGAAAGCTCAAAATAAGGAAATAAGGACAGTAAAAGCTTAGTGCAGAAGAGAAGAAAAAAAAAAAAAAAGAGACAGGGAAAATCTGAACAGAAAGTGAAAGGCATGAGAAAATTATAGAGCTCAAAGAAAAGTGGCCTGACAAAGACTTTGCTGGGGAATAGGAAGGAAAATATAATCTCTGGACAGGGCTAGGAAACAGAAGCTGGATTTGGTGCCAATAGTTTCAGCAGGATGATAGGCAAGAGAGGAGGTGTGCTTGTATGGAGGGAGGACACTCCCCATGAGAGAAAGGCTTGTGCTGTCGCATTTTCTGTCAGCACAGCCTTGATCTTCTGTGAAGTTTGGCTCTGATTCCACCTTACTTGAAGGTGGGGCCTTCCACAACAAAAAAAAGTATTTGCATGATGTATCTTCTGGTTTTTCAGGTTGACCAAATAAGGATTTGTGAGGGGGTTAAAAACTGCCATTCTCAGAAGCCACATAGCAATCTGCAGGCCCACATCAGGTGGAAGGAAACATGACTGATATGCTCCAAAAGCAGGAAAATGCTGTTATTGCTCCAAGGGATTGCCCAGGAAGGCAATGAGGAGACAGGAATTCTGACTCCTGAACCAGCAGCTCCCAAAGGTTTATTTTCACCTGTGGTTTAGCCAGGTAAAGGCCAAGCTTGTAGGATCTACTGGCACATTAGTTGGAGTAGGAGAAGTCCAAGGGATCTCCTTGATGCCTTGGACTGGCTACCTAAAACAGAGGCTAGACAGAGTTAAAGTGGATATTTATTAAAGGCCTTTAACTGATACACCTTGGGCAGTGCAGGAGCCTGGCAGAGGCTACAGCCAAGACAGACAGTGGTCACGAGTTTTTTAGACAAATACAAGTTTGGTCTATTTGAATATCAGGGGTTAATTGTCCAATTACAGCTTCAGGTAATGAAGTCACATTCCCCCAGTTTGCTTCCCCCCAATGCACTTTTGTTTATAATTTTCAGGCCTGAGGCTGTGATGATGACCTTGGTTCTCAGGCCTGGAAGGATTGTTTTGTCTGAGAAGAGAGCTTACTAACACTCTATATGGAGTTCAGAGTTACACACTAATGCAGTACAGGATCTGAAAAATATAAAAGCTTAATATAAAACTTAAGGCATCATTCTGAGCACAGGGCTCCAGGGATGGCAGACTGCTCCCACTGCTGCCCCTGGATACAGCTCCAGCCCCTGGGGGTTTTCACAATGCAGCAGCACTCAGCCACCCAGCAGAATTTCAAAGCAGGGAGAATTGTTCCTCACCCTTCTGCAGTGTACCCAGAGGAAGTCAAGACATTGTTTTGAAACACACAGTGGATGGGACTGGCAATGTTCAAGTGGTGGATTATTCCCTGAGCAGAAGCATCATTCCGAAGGGTGGTTCTCACCACGGTAGTAGTCATGTTCTGCAGAACAGAAAGGAGAAAACACATCAGTATTCCCAGGATTGTACCAGAGCTCTCCAGCTTCAGTTTCTTGGGTGTTCCCCATTCTCCTGACAGCAAAAATCAAACAGATTAAACCTCCATATCTTTGTTGCTGGACAGGGAGGCAAAGAAAATACACCAGTCTTCCTCCTTTTCCTTTTTGTCATATCACAGAATCATAGAATCACAGAAAAGCTTTGGCTGGAAGGGATCTTAAAAATCATTAAGTTCCAAACCCTCTGCCATGGGCAAGGACACCTTGTTGCCCAGAGCCCCATCTAACCTAGTCTTGAACACTTCCAGGGATGGGACAATGATCATTCCTTAGCAATGGTCATTGCTCCAGAAGGGAGTTTCTGTACTTTGGCATGGTCTGAACATAGCCATTGGTTTGGGATCCAAAGAGAGCTGTCACTCTTTGTCCCCACTACTGGTAGCTATTGAAGTATTTGGCAGCATGGGATGATGAAATTACTTTTAAGAAAAGACAGCTGCAAGGGGAACCCAGAAGAGGCATGGGAAGTGATTCTCAGTTTGGAGAGGCCCTTGAGTTTTGCTGCCTGACCTCAAAGATTCCCGTTCTCTTTGGTGCTTCCCATCACACACTGAGACGTAACTTTCCATCACAGGAGAGGATTTCTTTCTCCAAAAGAAGGTCAGCAACTAATAGACTGTACACCTAGCTAAGGATTTGCCACAGCCTCTCCCCTCCTGAAAGAGAAATAAAGTGCTCCAGAGCTTGTTGGCATTCCCTTGATCAGAGGACTTACGGTCTCAACTTGGGTGCCACAGTCACTCCACCCCGCCTGCAGCACAACGTGGGTGCCATTGCTGGTGCTCACATTGCAGCCAGGCTCCCCCAGGAACAGGGAACTCTCTGGGATAGACTCCTGCTGCAAGAATTTCTTCTGGATGGCAAGGAGGATCCTCTCAATTTCACAAAACACACTCACGGCGTCTTTAATGGAAACCTCTTGGGCGGGTTTGACAAGGGGGGCTGGAGACGCTCGAGGAGAAACATCAGGAATTTCCATGGGATCCATGGTGAGAGGAGTCAGCACTGTGCTGGAGAACACGGTGTCCTCCAGAGCTTTGTGCTCAGCAGGAGAGAAGTCCAGTGAAGCAGGAGAGGAAACGTGAGCTGAAGTTTGCAAAGATGTCAGAGGTAAAAATGTGCTGTGCACAAGTTTCTTATCCATCACTGTTGCCTTCTGGCTGAAGGGAAGTGCTGAAGAGTGCCAAAAATAAAGGTACTGCTGTAATTTACAGGTTCAGATTGGTCTCACCAGGCAAAAACAAAATCTTAGAAGGAAACTCACACTTACTGGCAGGAAAGCAGCTTCTTTTGTTCTTTTAACCTGCTCTACTTACTGCCAGTGCTGGGGCTTTTTTTTTTAGGAAGGAGCCCATGAAACACATACAGTGCCCATCAGTAAAGCTGAAGGGCTTTATTTCCTGGCAACTGCAATAATTAATGTGTAATACATGTACATACAGCTTTTGGAAGATCAGTGCTTGCACAATACCCCCTGGAATATTGCTGGAAGTTGCTCAGCAAGTGCTTGTATGTTTTTGCCTGGAGCTGTAGGACACTGCTCAGTTCTGGCTGGGGGCATAAAAAGGAGTTTGATAAAAAAACAGGCCTCATTTGTGACTAGTTCCTACCCAAAATATGGGACCTTGAGTGCTTTTGAAAACTCATTTTGGGGGATACATGGGACAAACCTTATGTGGCAGCCCCATATTGCACGTGTGTCCTGAGAGAGATGAATAAATGTGTCAGTGGCAATCTGTAATGGTTCCAGGAAGAAAAAGTGTGGCAAAAGGGAAGCACAGGCTCAGATCAATGTGTGTGTCAAACACCCAACATCCAGCACAGGTCTGGGGTTACACCCTGAGTATTCACCCACCACTGACTGAGAGAGAATCAAGACAATAAACTCCATTTGCAGGGAAGCACAAACAATGTGTCTCATCACACAAAACTTCTCTTAAATAATTTTAGTGGCTTAAACTTAAAAATATCACCTATTTCCCAAGCAATATATAAAATCTGTACACATATATAAGTCCTTATGGAACTGCCCAGCTTCCAAAAATGCCCCAAATGAAAAAGTCACTGAGTTGCACAATAAAGGAAGGAAAATAAAAGTTGGAGCTCTTACAGAGCTGGATTACCCAAAAGCTTATTATCACATTAATATCTTAGTTAAAACTGAACAAAGGTTGGTATCAATTGACAAATCATTGTGACTTCAGTAAAAATGTTCCTTATCATTATGGTTACAAAACCAAATATAAATTCCTGAAGAAGCCTAAGAGAATTTAGGCAATTAAAGACCCATCATACATCAGCTAACAAACAACCTGAGGAAAGAGAGAAGCCAAATGAATCAGCTCATAGAAAAATGTAGTTTGTAATACCAGCATTTCCTCCCTGCTGCCATACAGAGGTCCAGCTACCTATCAAGTATTTTCTGTTACTTTCTCTATTACTTCTTCTGTCCCCTCTGCTACTGCTAATGAAAATTACTAAGAATCTTGACAATCCTGTCTAATTTTTGTGGTAAATGTGAGAAACAGAACTGTTAAAAGAACCTTACAGCATTAAATATAAATACAGTACATTCCCACTCCTAAAGTGATCCACTGCCCAAGGGGATGCTTCTAACCCCAGGGGCCTCCTCAGCTTTTCCCCCATTTCACAGTTCTGAGGAGATGCTGAGTAAATGCCCAGCATGAGTGAAGCAGAAGGCTTGTGTGACTGGTCCAGGTTGCAGTCTAGTTGCTGTCTTAATTTTTACCTGGCCAAAATTTTCATTTTTGAGAGAAAAAACATGCTTTTACTTCTCTTTCTCTTTCCAAAGCCTAAAAACTGGAGCAAACCAGACCATAGGTGGGACTCAGAAAGCAGCACCAGCCACCTGCTCTGCGGGGACCTGTCCCTGAAACAAACCCTTTGTTTTAGCCCAGGTTTGAGGGGGGAAAGCACTCTACAAAGCACTACCACAGATAGTTGTGATCCTACTAATTACCAGGATAGGTAACTTTCCAGATTTACAGCTGTGAGTGTAACAGGCAAAAAAAAAAAATTACAGAGCAGAGCATAAATATGTTTCTGAAGTAATTTTGCATGAGATTCTAATTGACAGCTTATCACAATGTTCTTTGGACAAATTGATTGTGTCAAGGATATAGTATTTGGTATTTTTTTTTCAGAGGTGACTTGTGAAACAAAATTCAGCTGCTCTTAGTGAGGAGATTAATGGCTTTTGTTACTTACTTCAATTAAACATAAAAGAAGTTGTACAATCAGCCATCATGCTGGGCTTGGCAAAGTGTGGGTTTTCACCTGAGCTCCAGGCCCACAGGTGTGTGAGGAAGACTACTCTCAGTAAAGAACTCACATGTTCATTTATTTATTGGGATTTGTATTTCATGCTGCAAAGCAGAGGGTAATGTGTTTTTAAATTATTTTAAACAGTGCTAGTTATGGCTGTGTTCAGGGACTCATTTCCACTGGTAGCTTATAAACCCCTCAATCCATGACCTCTAACATCTCCTTACCTTTTTCTCTGTAAAACTGATTCTAGACATTGTCAAAAAGACCACTTGGTTTGGTCCTTTTGGATCAGTGGTACCTCACTTCCTATGTCATCTGTGGGTGTTCTCTGAAAAACTTACTGGATGGATGAGCAGGAGCAATATAAGGAGAGGGAAAGGCTTTTCATCCATGTGTTTTACAGATATTTTCACCTCAAAAGACACAGATTAATAACAGCTTTTATCATCTGTCTGGTTCTGAAGAATTACTGGGGCACAAGCTGCTCCTCACCGTGTATGGAGAGGCTTCTCCTGTCGATGGTGAAGTCGGAGCTGTGTTCCAAGGCCTCACAAAAAGTGGTGATGACATGGTGGACATCCACTTCTTCTGCAAGCAGCAAATTGAAGCTTACCACTGTGCTCCCATTAGTAACACCCATTACCAGCAGTTTAATCAAACCAGCATCCATCTGCTGGAGCACCTCAAGGGGCAGAGATTTGTGCACCTGGAATAAAAACAAAATGTCCGTGGGGATGGGCAGATGGAGCAATTGCATTTCAGGCTGTGTACACTGCTCAGAAATGGGTGTTGTGCTTCCTGCTCTGGAGGGGAGCAGCAGAAAATTGACCTTTTGCTTTGTAACACTTTCAGTCCAGAGCAGCTGAAGGATGTGGTGCATATTTAACCATGAATATTAAACAAGCCAAGCGATTAAGATACCTCAGCTGTCATTTGGCACAAGCCCTTGCCTCTGGTAACAGAAAGGGAGGGAGAAGACTGCAGGGAAGCTCCCATGCTCTGCCTCTCAAAACGCCTCTGGGGAGAGGGGCAATCCAATACAAGGAGTTGCTGGTGGAAGTGAAGGTGCTCCTGACACTCCACACTGCCTCAGAGGGCTCTCTCAGCCCAGCAACATTACAACTTAGAGCAGGTGACCTTCAAGCTTTGCTTTACAGCTGATTTCTCACCAGAGCCAAGCAAAAACCACCTCTTTCTACATGTCCACACCAGGGTATTAAGGGGCCAGGTGGGGGCTACACTGTGGCCACCTCTGACTGCTTCTTCCTCTCCCTGATTTCTGCAGGGAATATCTGGAGCAGCAGGGCTGGATTTCAGCCATGAGTTTAAGGCACAGTTTATTTCAGTGTGTAATGCCTGGGGATGCCAGCAGTGATTCCCACCAGGAAGAGCCCAGGGAAGAGGCAAGCACTGGGAGCCACCAGGAGAAGCCTTGTTTGCCTTGCACCCACGCTCAGAGCTGGTGCATTTAGTGCTGGATTCTCACAGCTTTTGCACAGCCTTGTGCCCTGCCTGCTGGGCATTACCCAGCCCTGACTTCCCCACTGCCTGTTATCCAGCCCTGCAGATGGTCCCAGGATTTGCAGGTGTCCTGCAGCCCTTTCCTGAGCCCCCAGAGCTGATGCCAAGCATCAGTGCTTGGGTGCCAAGGCAACGTGGCACAGAGCAAACCCCCTGAAAGAGCTCCCATGTGCCTGCAAGTCCCACACAGCAAAGCTGGGAGTGCCCCACGGAGCAGGCAGGCAGAGCTGGGAGGATGGAGACAGCTGGCTCCCCTCTAAAAACCTGGGCAGAACATAAACTGTCCTTGTCAGACCCCAAATCTACCATTTCAAGACAGGGCCTCTTGGGCTCCTTCTACTCTCTCTTTCTGCTGCTTCACAAGCAGGTACTGAAAAATTTGAGGTCTGACCTAAGTTTTCAGCTTTCACAATTTTTTCTGAACTTCTCGACATTAAACACTGACACCTGGGACATCCTCTTAGCCCACCCTGATTTCATCCTCTTTCCCTATCTGAAATTTTATTTTATCAGTTTTTCTTTTTTACAGAATCACAGAATCACTGAGGTTGGAAAAGACCTCTAGGATCATCAAGTCCAACCCGTGACCAATCCCCACCTTGTCCCCAGCCCAGAGCTCTGAGTGCCACCTCCAGGCCTTCCTTGGACACCTCCAGGGATGGGGCCTCCAAACCTCCCTGGGCAGCCCCTGCCAAGGCCTGAGCACCCTTTCCATGGAGAAATTGCTCCTGATGTCCAACCTGAACCTCCCCTGGAGCGGCTTGAGGCTATTTCCTCTTGTCTTGTCACTTGTTCCCTGTGACCAGAGCCTGACACCCACCTGGCTACAGTGTTTGTTTGTTTGTTTTGTTTCTGTCCTTATTCCTATTTTTCCTCCCAAAGCAGGATTTAGAGCTTGAATAGTGTCAGGCACATTCACAGTATTTGTATTTAGCCACTAGGTGACACTACAAAACCCTTTATCCAAGAGACTCCAGGGTTTCCCAACAGGTACCACACCCTGGGTTATCAAAATAACGCTTGATGAAGAAAGGAAAAAAAGCGGGGGGGGGGGGAAGGGGGGGACGGAACTTTTTGGAAATAAATATTCAATATATAATACCCTTGAGTATGGGGAGTTCTTACAAGAGAAATTATCTTCAGGTCTGTCACTGTATCTGCAATTTCTGTAGCACACAAAGGAAACTTAAGCAGGGAATGCACCGACAGTCTGGAAACTGGGAATAAAAAGTAAAACGTGCAGTAATTTGAACAGAATATTGTTTAAAGACTGGTTTTTTTCACTCAAAGAGAAAAAAACCTTCCCACTGTCTGTGGTTTGGCTGCACCTTCACGGAGAAGGTACCAGAGCACACATCTGCCCAGCCACCATCACCAGCAGCTTCCAGGATGTGGAGGTGGATAAACTCAAATTAACAAAAGGGTGAAATTACACTGGAACAGTAACAATTTCTTAATCCCTGCTCCTACACTCACTCCACATTCATATAGCTTCAACTACAATAATTTTAGGTGCATTCAGCTACACAAACACAGGCAATGTGCCTTCCAAATGAGGCGGTCACCTTCATAAGGCATTATCATTTATTAGTTTCACACCTTTTGTCACTCAGCTAAGTTTAAGACACACAAATTCAAAACAAGCTTTCCACTTGGGAATTTATTGCACCTCAGTGAATGTATTTTCAATTCAAACCTTTTGCTTTCCCAACTGATTTTCTTGAGGACAAGCCATGATATCCTCCTTGAGGTGTTGTAAAACACAAGCTGAACAAACCCCAGGACTTAAATAGTTTTTTACCTTTAGCTACATTGTTTTTAAGTTGCATTACAAGAAAGGTGGTGGATCTGGCCTGGACAATGACAGTGCAAGTTGTCATGTCAAGTTTTTACTTCCTTCTCATTATTTAAAGGATGATATTTCTATTTGCTGTGCTGCCAATTTAACATGGTACTTAAGTGCTGTGGTTTAAGAACATTATACACATTAGGATTTCTAAATCCTCTGAATTGTAGATTATGACTCCAAAGAGGTTTTTAAAAAATCTCTGGCAAACTGTATTTAACTGTAATCTGAGAGTGCTTTTAAAGCTCATAAAACTTTCCTCATTTAATTTAAAAGATCCATTTCTGGTCCTCATAACCTGAAAAGAAAATATACAGATTTTTCTGGTCTCCTAAATTTTCTTTGGCATCTAGAAATACAATATTTGTAATATTATTTACAGCAGCTATGCAATTATAGCCCATTTACAGTGGCTCAGAGGTGGAAGGAATCAACACTAACACATCTCTCCAGGTGATCCACAAAACCAGAGTGCTGGGGAAAGGAGTTAATTCTTTATAATCCCAAGTGATCATTTTCTGCCCAAAATTTTGAGACCCAGGTAAAACTGACACAAAATTTCATTTTGTTCCTTTATGCAACCTTTTTATTTTTATTTATGTTCCTTTATCACAATTTTTTCCTAAATATATTAGTACCCATGATTTTCTGGTTTTAAGATATCTGACTGAATGAAGAAAATGCATTAATTTCAGTCCATTTCAATACTGTGCTGCTCTGAAATAGCCTCGGGCAGAGCGTGGTGCTGAATGAGAGAGAGGTCAGTGGAGAATTGCTCCCTTTTCACTTTGTTAATCACATCACTTTCGTTTTGCCACAGTTTTTCTGATGTGACAGCTTGAGGCCAAAACAGCTCCAGGAAAGCTGTGCTGTGCTAACACACCCAGAAAGGTGCAAACCAGTTGTGGCCAGTGGGAAACTGATTTGATGTCCAAGAAGGATACATGGATGACTCTCTTCCCTCCCTGCAGCTGTCTGTGACCCCAGGCTGGCCTGGCCTGTGCCCCTGTGCCCCTGTGCCAGCTGTGTTCCAGTGGCACATCGGGACTCTGTCCCCAGTAAGTCTTGGGAGGTCTCTGCAGGATCTGAAAACCCATCAAATTGCCAGTGATGGATTTATCACCACTCTTATCAAGGCCTCTGAAAACACAGACAGTGAAGGGGAGGTAAGGGAGGCCACAAAGCAGCCCAGCATAAGCAGTGGTTTTCCAGGCATGGGTGTGTTTGAGGGAGTACCAGAAGGAACAAACTTCTGACAAATTCACTTCAATATTAGATACTGGCAATGCCCAAGAATCCTGAGAGGGTTAAATGCACAGCAGATATCAGGTTGTGCTTTGATATCCTGAATTTTAATCAGAAATGAGGGCAGAGGTGACTTTTCAAGAGACCTCTCCCTTTCCAGATATGGGGCTACAAAATCCAGGGTGATTACAAGAACTGTCAGTCTTGAGGTACTGCTGCAAAGGATAATAACAATCACACAGCTAATTAGGACAGTGCTGTTCAGGGCAAGGGTTTCAGAGCACTTTGCTTGTTCCATTAACTTTCCACCACACCCCTGGAGGAGATCAATAATTCAGTATTAGCAGAAGGAATGAGATATGAGAAGGAGAGGACATGGAGGTACCAGAGAATCCCCAAATCCTGATCTTCCTCCAAAACACAGCTGCACACTTATCCTGCAGCCTCAGGCAGTCAGGGGAAGCCAAACCCTACAGGTGTGTCAAGGGACACACATGAGTTATACAGGCTTTGGGGAAAAAGACCATACACAGGGTTATATTGAGATAGGTAACAGGTCACATCCTTCTTCACCACTTACTTCATCAACAAAGAGCTGTGCAAAGGTTTGATATTCCTCACTGCTTGTATTGCTAAAGCCTGGAGAGTATTCCATGTTTGTTATCCGAACTGTGCCACTCAGTTTCTGGAAGGCTGCAAGGTAAGAAAAAAGACAATTTCTATATGTGCTTTATGCACTGCAGTCCATGGACAGGTGTGCCACCGTGTCCAGCATTCCTGGCCATATGCATCAACTCATAGCAGCAGAAGCACAGCCCTCTGAAATGTAGCCCAAAACTCAAAAGTCTAAAAATAAATCATGCAGCATCTTAGTCTGCCCTGTCTGAGCCCCAGATGACTCTCAAGAAAGGCACTGACCTCCTGTAGGTCTCATATCTGCCAGCTCTCTCTTTGACGCTCAGGGATGTCTGGAATGTTGCTCTATTCAGGCACTGGAATTGCTCTCCCAGGCTCAGCTGGTTGTCCCACCAGTCCCTCCAGAGGGAAACTATTGCAGCACCAAATCCTCCCTGCAGCCTCAGAGAAAGGCTGGGCAGCTGCCTGAGCTTACACATCTCCACTTTGGACAGCTGTGGTGGGATGGGATGAATCCCAGCAGGGTGTACACTTCCCCACTAGTTCACATCTGCTGAATGACATTAAGGCAGACTCAAACTCAAATTTGAGTTTATTTCCTGACTTCTCTGTGTTTCCCAGTGTCTCTGGGTTTGGCATTGTTACTACAGACACTGAAGTGATCAGAGATCAGAGAAGGAGCTTCTCAAGGCATGGTTTGTGCCCTTGGCATCCATTTAGTGCAGATTGGATGACTGCAATCATCCAATCTGTGACTATTGCCAGCAAACTGCTTTCACTGTGCCCCCAGCTCCTAACAAATCATCACTTCTGGCACAGCAAAACCTAATGTTTCAATGGTTTATATAAATACAGGATAGTCTTCACCAGAAACCTCATGAACTTTATCATCTGGCTAAGGGTCCAGTTTAAAATTCTGAATCAAGTTACCAGTCTTTACTTTCTGGTGTAGCAACCTGCTTTCCTCCCTGCACACACCTGACTGCACCTCCACAGGATATCAGGCACCAGGTTCCAGCTCTGAAGCCTATATTCCAGCCAGACCACTATATTCACTTTAATCTGCCATTTTAGCTGCTTTCTTTGAAACAGAAGGAATTATAAAGCTCTGCATAAACTCTGTGGACCACTTTACACCTACGTTCTACTCACATTGGGAAAATAATCACTTGTACTAGGATAGGTACTGGAGGAAAATAAATAGTAATCAGGAAAGGCTTTACAGGGGAGGGGAGAAATGCCTGCTTGAAGCAGGCCACTTGAGGAGGGTTCCTTTATCCCAGCATAATTCTGATCCCAAAGGAATCCTCACCACTGACAGTCAGATCAAAGCATTTGGGCTTGCTTTTTGCCATGGCTTGTCCTGTCCTGTGAACACAGGTATTTAGGGGATAAAACACATTCAGATGTCTCAGGTGAGAGGGGAAAATGTTCTGAACAATTCTCAAATAATAATAATAAAAAATCCCCCTGGTATTAAAAGACCAGACTATGAAGAGTTGGCTGAGGTTGAGCCTCCAGGTCAGAGATGATGCCACAGGGAAGAGCTGCATATGAAACTTGACCAAACATGGGCTTTTGCCCTCTGAATTTCCTGCCCCAGGCTAGTGAGATGCCAGTCTGGTGGCTCTTGCTCTTATTCCATAGGCATAATCCCTTCACAAGCTTCTTTCCCAGCAAAAGCACTTGGCTGAATATTTGATTCATCAGGAATATAAAACAAGTTTTTATAAACTGAAGTCTTTTTGTGTAGAATTCTTCAGGTTTTTTCCACCTAGGAACAGCCTTAATGTGGTTTTTTTGTCAGTTAAAATTAGCTAATTTTATGCATTTTTAAAAAAACCTTTGTTTTCATTTAAAAAAAACCCCAAACATCTTTTTTAGGAGGAGAGAAGACAGCAGCTGAGCAGGGCATTGGTGCAGCTGAGCAGGGCATTGGTACAGCTGCCCAAGGCAGGGCAGGATGGCAGGAGGGGACACGTGGTGAGCAGGGCTGGGGGGACAAGAGAGGCTGGAGAAGCAGCAGAACTGACCTTACATGGCTGAAAAAGGCATTTTCCAGGGAGAAAGGAATGAGGGAGCACCAGAAGTAGGGCTGGATGAGTGGAGACCACCAGGAACACAACATCACAGGGAAGGGGGAGATAAGAGAGCAGAGGAAAGTGTGACTTGGGATCAGTGAGATGTGGAGGACATGAGAGACAGAATAAAGACAAGCAGAAGCAAAACTGCAATAGCCAAACTGAATAGTGACACACTACAGAAAAAAAATACATTTAGTGATGGCCAGAGACAGCAGCATTCCTATCCCAAACAAAACTGTAATTTTAAGACCAAATCTGACTCTCTGAAATATGATTCAGCTCCAATCAACAGAAAAATCCCCTAATTAGCTGCAACGCATCTGCCCAAACCCAAACAGATTAAACCTTTGCCAGCCTTGTTGCTCTCAATTACAGCTGGTGAAGCAGTGTCTCTCAGGTTTCCAGGCAGCTCCTGCCTCACAGGGGATTTGTGGAGAACTCTGACTAATCATCCCCTGCTGAGAGCAATGGGAAGGCAGGCCCTTTTCCTCCCTGGCTCCCTAAATTAACTCCATAGACAGCTGCTGCTGCCGTGTCCTGGTGCCAGAGGCTGCAGGAAAAACCAGGATGTGTGGCAAAAGGACAAGCAGCAAATGTTGCCATGAGCCACGCTCAGTGCCGTCTTTTATGTGCTTCCTCCTCCTGGAGCTGAAGAAATGTAACATCAATAAAAGCAACTGCTAAATTGCCAGGAAGAGGAATCGCTTTCACAAGCTGATTTAGCAAAGAGAAAGTGCCAATTCCTGCAGAAAATATTATTGATGTAGAAAAAAATTGCAGGCACCAAGAAAATAACTTTGACGTTGAAAAAACAGCTTTAGATGCCTTTTTCTCAGATGCCATGGGATGTGTACTCACTGTGGTCTGGGCTGGGGGCTGGAGAGGTGCCTGGCAAAGCTGGTGACCCCAAGGCTCCAGTGTGTCCCTCAGACCAAGAGCTGTTCTCCCTTCCCACCTCTCCATCTGCTCTGAGGGTGGCAATGCCAGCATTCCCGGTGGCCAGCAGAGCTGTGTTGGGGCCACCTCGAGAGCTGGCTTGGGGCACAGCTGTGTGAGTCCTGGTGGCAGCTGAGGCTGTTTGATTTGGAAACAGCCAAACTGAGCTGAGCTGCTCTTGCCTGGCTGTGCCCACGGGTGACTTTGGGAGAGCGGCCTCGGCCACGGAGCTTTGCTGCGATGGGCTCGTGGCTTCTGTACCCACGGCCAGTGCCCTGCTGGGGGTGACCCCCATGGCCATGGGGCTGCTGTCCCTGCTGAAACCCATCTGTGGGGCCAGAGCTTTTTCCCAAGGGGTTGGAGGAGCACTGGTGGGACTGTGGGACGCTTGTTTGTCACCCAGGGCCAGCGCGGCAGGGAGCAGTGTGGCGGCGCCTGACGCGGGGCCTGCAGCAGCCACTGGCTCGGTGGTGGCAGTGGGAGCAGGGCCTGCAGGGCTTCTTCCTTCTTCCAGAGCAAAGTCTGTGCTGGTTCTTATTTCAGGAGCCACGGTGTCAGTGAGAGGATCCACAATCTCACCTGCAACACAGTAAACACACCCTGAAATGGGGCCTGAAACTGGACAAGGAGGCACCAGGGCCTGGTCTGAAAATGGCACTAAGGCCACTCAGCCACCCATGGCAGCATTACAGAAACAGGTCTTGGATGTTCATGAACACAGTGTAGAACACATGATTTTTGTGGGGTTGAGTCTGGTTTGTGCCGACACAAAGAAGCAGATTTGATTCCTGGGTCTCCTGTTCTGGTTGGCAAGGCTGTGGATCAGCTTGGTGGGAGGAAATTAGCCACAGACATAGCAAAAGAGGGAAAAGTACTCCTTGCAGTTATCAGGCTTATCAAGGAGGATCTCAGAGAGACTTCACCTGAATTTTTTTATAAAT
>VXAX01006291.1:8110-54156 GCA_013399835.1 Leptocoma aspasia
TGGCACCCGTGTGCTGTCGGGGGACCCCCGTGCACGCCGCGACAGCGCTGAGGGGACAACCAGGACCCCACCGAGGGGACACGGGCAAGCGGCGCCGCCGCTGTCGCCGCTGTTGCCGCGGGGCCGCGCCCGCCGTGCCCGGGGACGTGGTGCCACCTCGTGGCCCGGGGCCGCTCCCGGGGCCACCGGACACGGAGGCGACTGCCTGGGGATGCTCAGGGCGCAGCAGTCGCGGGGTGACCGGGAAATCACTGCCTTTGCTCCCCGGTCATAGAGACAGTGGTTGGAAGGAAGCGGAAAATTAATTTTGAAATAAAACTAACAATCAAAGTAGCTCGGGTGTTTAACAGCCCGCAGGGACGCTGTAAGTGACCCGCTGTGCTTGCTCCTTGCTGCGTTGCCCAGGGCACAGCCCACCACCGCAGGTGTCCCCAGGGGCACCCGCGGGGCTGCAGGTGGGCGACAAGCCCAGGGAAGCGACAAGCCCTGGGGCTGCTCGGCCGCAGGAGACATCCCGGGCCGGGCACTAAAGCCCTTTTGTTTTCCCCACCCAGTGACCCCGCGGAAGAACAGGAGGATTGTCTTTCAAACGGAGCCGATGTGGAGCTTGAATGTCCCTTGCCACCTTGGCTATAAATCATCCTGCATGTGATAAGGTAATTACCTTCTCCTTGGAACTATTCATAGGAAAACCTATAAAGGGCCTGGCTTGTAAACACAACAATAAAGAGGCAGTACAATAAAACCTTGGCCAGGGTGGGGAAGGTGCTGCCTTTCCTGAGCACCTCGTGTCCCACCAGGCCCTGGAGGACAGAGGCTGCAGCCAGCCCTGTGGCTCTCTCTGGCAGCGAGGGGTGGCACAGGGCACATGCAGGGGACAACCCTTTGTCCCCAGAGGGGAATAACAGCAGCTCCCATCTGCTTCCTGGGGTGCATAAAACCAGAGATTTCTCTGTTCAGAGAACAGCCTGACATTGGATCGGGCTGCTGGAGCACACTCAGCTCAGGTACACCCTGCTCCCAAGTCCCACAGCTGCCTCAGCACCAGCATTCCAGCTGGTACAGGGTCCATCCTGTACCATCCTGTCAGCAAGAGGGAAAGAAATGCAGGCAAAGTTGTGCTTTCAGTGGCTATGGGACAGATTTCTCCCCAAGGCAGTGGAGAAACGCAGGCTTGGTTCAGGTGTGGGAGCTCAACGTGGGATCAGGTACAGCTGCAGCAGCCAGACAGGAAAGGAGGGAGTGAAGCTGAAGTGCAAATGTGTCACCTGAAGCAGAGCCAGGACAGGGCCCCGCAGGGATGCTCAGCTCTGCCTCCATGCCAGGGTTTCCCAGCCTGACCACACACACACGGGGCTGGTACAGCAGGAGAAGTCATCCCTGGCAGAGAACTGGCCCCATCCATCCTTGGAGCCCTGAAAAAGGCTCCATTACTGCAGGAAGTTTTGGATACTCTCAGCATTTGAGGCCTGCTGAAACCAGCGGTGAGGGTGGAAGAACAAAGCAGATGAATTTTGTATCCCCCAGATGTTTTACGACAGGCAGGGCTTGCCCTGAGCTCTGTTCAAACATCCAGCCCAGGGTTAGGACAGCAGGCACTTAACTCTGAGAGCCCCAGAGCCCTGCTCATTCCTGGAGGTGCTGATTTGTCCCCAGCAACATCAGAGAGCTCAGCACTCCCCTGGCTATCAGCAGAGTAAGCACAGAGCAAACACAGAGTAAACAAGTGGGAAGGAAAGGGACAGAACTCCAGAACCAGCACCGAATCCATGTGCTGTTAGAACATCGCTGCACCTCCCACAGAGGTGCTTGGAGAGCCAAAATTCCAGCCTTGGAGAACCTTTGAATTTTATGGCTTAGGCAGCACAGTACCATCCACCTGGAAACAAGGGATTTTGATTTTTTTGGAAGATAGGATGAGTGGAGGCAGCAGGGAGGCACAGGCCAGGTGTACTGCACTGGGAACACAGGCAGGTAAAGGCAAAGGGTGTTTGTTCTAAGCTAGTCTTCAAATATTGGTGTATTTGGGTTTATGGCAGGAACACAAGAGTGACAACATTTGCAGTGCTCTGAAAAACAAAATTCTTCCAGCCCCCTGCTTTACAAACATGATTCTGGATCCTGCAGCAATAGGAACAAAATGCTTTGAGATAAGCTGAGGGAACAGGCAGCTTCATAAAACACACAGAGGAGGAAAAGGCGTTTGTTTTCCAAGTGGCAATGCTGTGACAGCAAAGTGCACAAACCAGCCCCAGGGAGGGCAACAGCAGAGTTCACCAAACACAACAATAATAAAAAAAATAACATAAAAATGAAGTCCTAGAGGTATTATTAATGAAGTCTGAAAGAAAATATTTGATATCAGCAGCAGGAAACTTTTCCTCTGGATGTCCTGTGCAAGGGAACACAGCTCGGTGCTCCCTGTGGAAGTTTTGGTCACTGAAATGGGCATTTCCTTCAAGCTTCTGCCAGCTCCGTGGCATTGGTGTGGTTTGTCAGGACATCCTCCAGGTACAGGGACACTCTCACCCTCGCCTTGCCCTGCAGCTCTCTCTCTATCCCACTGAGATGGTCGATGGCTCCCTGCAATCCTCTCTCCCTCTCCCCCAAGTCCGTGTGCACTCCTGCTTCGTTCTCCTCCCCCGAGGACCTCAGGTACTGCAGGACGTAGGGCTTGATGGCCTCCCCGTGGTCCCTGAGGGTGCCCCCGATGAGGGGCAGGTCCGTGCTCCTCGCCAGCTGCAGCAGGTGCAGCAGAGCCTGGCAGATCTGGGTCCTGAGGCTGGAGCTGTACTTGAACTCCAGGAAGTCCTCGGTGTCCTCGCTCCTCTGCAGGGCCACCACCAAGGCACTCCAGATTTGGCAGAACTGCTCCGTGGAGCCGTAGCATTCCCTCTTGCTGGGGATGGACAGGGCCATAGCTGACTTGATCCGCACTTTGAAGTTTTTGCAGGACTTGACTACAGAGGAAAGGGCACTGAAAGCTTGTGTGGCCCAAGGAGCCTCCCCTGAAAAAAAAAATTTTTAAAAATCTCTTTTTTAAGCAGCCAAAATATGCAAAACTATAAATGTCTCCTGAATATTTAATGAGCTGACATTTATTGAATTTTTTGTGGTTTAAATGAGAGAATCAGGGGTTATGAGATGAAATATTAGTTAAAACAATTAATCTCCTGAAGTTTTACATGAGGACATTTGGTATTTATTCACCTACAATCCCACCCTGACACTGTTTCCTGACATGACATCCAGCTGAACACAGCAGTTACACCTGCACTGGCACTGGAAGGAGCTGAGTCTGTTCCACTGGGAAGAGCCCTGGGAAAGCTGTGACAGCAAGACTCAGCCTGGCTGGCTTCCCCCCCTTCTTCTCCACCCCACTGGCCCCAGAGATGATGTGCTGAGCCCCACAGGTGCTGGGGCAGGCTCTCACCAAGAGGCAGGGCAGGGTTCTTGAAGACGTTCCCCAGCGCGTAGCACGCGTTCCAGCGCACCTTCATGGTGGCCTCGCTGCCCACCGTGGCAATCAGGGCCTGCAGGGACTCCTCCATGGCCTCCCTGAACCTGGGGTTGGCCACGTGGCAGGGCTGCAGGAAATGCAGCACATTCCCAAGGGCACGGACAGCGTTGCTCTTCACCTGGAACACACAAAAACCTCTCCAGTTTTTTTGTTGGCAGGTTTGATTTCAAGCCTGCTGTGAAATCGTCTCAGAGCCAGCAAGGAGCACAGCTGGAATCACACTGTGTCTTCTTAAATGCCACCAGAAAGTTCATCCTCTGCAAATGGCCACAAACCAAACCAGAAACCCCTGCACTGTGGAAAAGCCCAAACTCCCTGCAATTCACACAACACAGGAACCCCCTGAACACCAGCCCTCAGGGGAGGATCTGAGCTGCAGCTCCCCTCAAACACTGGGGCAAAGAGACCTAAACCAACTGGTGCCTTTTTCCTTTTCTTTTTTTACTGCAGGAGTTAACTACACCAAGCCCACCCTCCTTCCCCTCTGCCTTACCTTGTCCCTGTCCTTGGATGCTTCTGTTGCAGAGCGCAGCAGTTTCAGCAGCAGGAGATCAGAAAGTTCCTCCTGGAAGCTTTGTCCCATGGTTTCCCTGGCAGGAGAATCCCCCTGTGAACACCCAGCTCATCTGCTCCATCCCCAAAGGTATGATACCACCCTTTATAAAGGCCCATGAACAAACAACCTTCACTCTTTAGAAGGCTAATATGTAAGGCAGACCTTTCTGCATGTGACCACTATGTTTATTAATTTAAAACCAAACTATCAATGCAAGAAAGCTGGTTAGCAATGGTTAAATCTGTAATAAAAAACAGAGGGCAAGGAATTGCTCAGGGCCAATTCTGTAGCAGGAATATATGATAACTATTTTCCTGTTAAAAATGTAACAGTAGGTTAGGCTTCCCTCAGTCTCTGGATTGAGGAAGGGTTAAATATTTATTAATTTTACTGCTGTGTTATGTTGAAAGTAAAGGAACCATGTAATTACACCAAGCAACACACAAGAAAAGGAAAACTGAAAAGTTTTAAAGAGTCTCTCCTTAGAGTGACAGGACAAGGAGGAACTTCAAACTGAGTAGGTTTAGATCAGATATTAGAAAAAAACCTGATCCTGTGAGGGTGTCCAGAGAAGCTGTGGCTGCCCCATGCTGGAAGTGTCCAGGGCCAGGCTGGACAGGGCTTGGAGCAAGCTGGGATAGTGGAAAGTGTTCCCAGATGGATACAGAATGTTTAAACAGGCAGAGGGTGGTTAAAAAGAAGGATCCAAGCCAGAATTCAGCTTTTTTTGATGTTAAGTATCACAGAGTCATTTTGGTTGGAAAAGCCCTTCCAGCTCATCAAGTCCAAGCTGTACCCGATCCCCACCTTGTCCCCAGCCCAGAGCACTGAGTGCCACATCCAGTCATTCTTTGGACACCTGCAGGGATGGGGACTCCAAACCTCCCTGGGCAGCCCTTCCATGGAGAAATTCCTCCTCATGCCCGACCTGGAGCTCTCCTGGCACAGCCTGAGGCTGTGCCCTCTTGCAGACCATAAGCCTGGTCTGTGTGACACCTGGGGACAGGGGCAGGGAGGTGTCACCCAGGGCAGGGTGTGTCACATACATGTTGATGATCAGGGTGTCTGTGAGGTTGCCCAGGGACCAGGCTGCCTTGGCACGGACGTTGGGAGACTTGTCATGGAGGGAATTCAGAATGGCATTTGCAGTGTCTGCCACAAACATCACATCCTGTCAAAGCAAAAACTGCTGCAGAGTTACAAAGTTCTCAAAACACAGGTGATTTCCTTAGTGACACACTCTGGTTTTTCCAGGGAAAATGAGAGAGAGACCAGCACTGTTCATTTACTTTTCTTTTCTAGGTGAGACCTTTTAATGAGCTCATGGTGCTCTCTGCAGCTTTGCCTGAACTTTAATTAACAGTCCAAGCCTGAATGCTGACCAAGTCCACCACTCTTGGGGAGCTGCTGCTGAAAAGCTTCAATGGATTATTTAATTCCATCGTGATTTAGTTACTTTGGATTTTAACATAATTACATGGACTGCCAACCTTATACCCATCAAATCCCACTCTTAAAGTAATTGCTTCTCCAAACTCCCTGTTGAGCTGCCTGTCTAATCTTCTCTTCTATGGCACATTACATGTGCCTATGGTAAAGGATTTTCTTTCAAAATATTTTGGAATTAAACTCCAAAGTCAGCTACTGCATATTTTTTTTATTAAAATCATTCACTTAAAGGTTATATTGTAAAAACTAATCTTCCAGCTCAGCCAAGCTAAGATGATATTTTGTATAAAAAAACAGCTTTTTTTTCTCCAAATAAGCTTTATTTCTTAGTTTTAAGCAAAACTGAAGGCTTCACATTAAAAACTTGTTACAATCATAGAATCCTGAAGGTTGGAAGAGACCTGAAAGCTGGAGTCCAACATCAAAGTCCCCAGAGCACTGTACAGCTGCTGCCTTCATCCCAGCTCCCCCTCCTGCAGCTCTTCTGTGCCAACCCAACCACTCCAGCTTCCATCCCTGACAGCCTGGCAAGATCCTGACCTCTCTCCTTTCCCTCTCACTTCTGCTTCACCTCCCTTAAAGCTGCTGATTCTGCTCTCACACCAAAGGCAAGAGCAGGTCTGGAGCCAGTAAGGAAAACTATAAATACGCTACAGGCCAGAAGCAGAGTGAGTTAATTTCAAACAAATCCATGTTCCACATCTTATGGTTCATTACCAAATGGCTCAGAAGAAGGGAATGGGGTGGCTCTGACCTGCCTGAGGCACGGGAAGAGGATGTAGACTCCCAGGGCACGGGCAGCAGCAGCTTTCACCAGGGGGTTCTCGCTGTGGTTCAGGCCAAGCAGCAAGGTGACACACAGGATCTGCTGGTCACCCTGCAAGGAGGAGCAGCAGTGGCAACAGGGGGGCTGAGGAGAGCTCTGTCCCACAGGGACACACAAATTCTCTGCAAGACCCTGTGTCTGAAGGAGCTTCCACCCAGAGCATGCTCTGGATAAAGTGAATTGAGGAGTGTTTCAGGAAACAGGAATGCTTCCAGCACACAGGATCTCACTGCTGTTAGGTAAGAGCACGAAGGAAATCAAAGCATTAACTCCCATCCAAAGCTGAAGAATGGCCCATCAGAGGGAACACAGAGAGGGTGGGTTGCTCTGGCCTCCCTTCCCTCCCTCCCCTCATTACCCAGGACAGGCAGGCAGGGTGAGCTCAGCCTGGGCAGGTTGTCAGTTCACCAGCCCATGACAAAAGGTCAGAGTGGGCACTGACTTGACCCCACTTGGCCACAGGGACAGGAGAGGGGATGGGATCAAAGTACAGGGGGATGAAGTACATGCTGTACTCGGAGAATTCCAGAGATACTGCTGGACCAGCAATTCCTGGGCAAATGAGATCTGGCAGAGCACTCCCCAGCAAGGGCACAGTGACACAGAAGGAGCTGCACAATGCAGGGGAGCTCCACTGCCAAGGCTTTCATGTTTAAAAGCATATTTCATGTTGCAAAGGGAAAAAACACACATGCAAATGGGTGCACAACATCAGGCCCTGGCTGTTGGCTCAGCTGGCTCTTCAAAGGATTAATGAGCAGAGTAACAATCCCTCAGCCCTCCCTCATGCCATGAAATTCTTGTCCTCCATCTCCTGTGCATCATTGCCAAGGCTGGGTATTCATGGCAGGGCCAAACAGCTGCTGTGACTGCTGTGTTTAATTGTTCTGACAGGCTAATTACTCCCAACATTGCCCTTCAGCCTTCAGCAGTCACAATGTTCAGAATGAGAAAAAAAAATGTTTTGGGAAGGTTTCTTTACCTTCTCCTGGTAAGTTTTAAAAGGCTTTACACTACTGTGATCTGGTGGGCAAGGACAAAGCCTCAAAGGTAAAAACATCACATTTAAAGGTGTGTTCTCCTACCTGCAGGAGGCTGAAAGCCTCTGGTAAGATAGAGGACAGGGCATCACAGGCACTTGTCTGCAGAGTGGCATGGGGGGAGTTCTGCAGGGTGCCAGGTAAAGGGCCATTTAACACCATCGTCCAGAAGGTCACAACCTGCAGGAGAAGCAGCCAGGTTTATCTTTTAAACTCAGCAATTAAGCCTAAGTTCTTGTCTTAAGGATGATCATCATACCCTGAAATTTTAACTGCATTCAATAGAGTTGCAGTCCCACTCCTGAACCCACACAGCTGAATGTTTTCATTTGCCTGACAATTTACATTCATAGCAAACAACAGGAACCTGATGCTACTGAACACATTTCCTGTCTTGTGGGCTCAAAACTTAACATGAGCCAAAGAAATTTTTAAGCTTGTCTTCTGTTGACAGAAGGAAGACTTTAACAGGTCCATATTACTCAGCTGCTGCAAACTTAGCCAACAAACAGCTAATGAATTGTTCTGAATTCACATATGTTGTGGTTCTGGACACTCTCTCTGCACTTGTGACCAGCCAGAAAATGTAGGCTGGCTCTTTAACAATGCAAATTCACCAAAATTCTAAAAGTTTTATGCAGCAGCAATGACACACACAAAATCAGTGCTGTTCTTCCAGCTCTCTGAGCTACAGCAGGCTGCAAGAGTTGGGGAGAGGCAAAGACACGGTTAATTATTTCATGTAAAAGAAATAAAACCCAACATATCTGTCTATAGACAAGAACAACTGCCAAATTATTGCAGGAAGTCTCCAGAAATTGTCCATACTGGCACCCATAAAGCCACAGTCAGTCCTTTCCTGCTTCCCTGCAATTATTTATCTGTGTCTGTGCCAGTGACTCTGCAGAGTGCAGGGAAGGAGCTCAGGGAGGTGGAATCTCACACTTACCACACTGACAGGCACCCTCTGCTCAGGGGAAGTGGGGGAGTCAGGTTTGTGCTGCTGCAGGACACCCGTGCCCAGCTCCTCCAGAAGCTACAAAGAACAAAAAGCAAGGAGTGTTTTGTTAGGGATGACTCAAGGACTGTGGAACTACAGAACCTGCATCTACTCCCCCAGGAAACAAAAATAAAATATTCAGTACTGGTTTGGACTCTTCTGTCCCTGCTAGTACTGAAATCAGAGGGAAAGCCTTTCCTACATAAAGTCCCCAGCAAGCACAGCAAACATAACAAACTACTGCTCAAAGAGGAAATCTTTGGGCCACAGAGTCCAGTCCCTGCACCAGCTGATGCTCAGTCAGGGAAGGACCAGTGTTGTGGTCCTTGCACTTCCCAAGCTTCCTGGTGACTCAGCAGAGCAACAAAATTCTGCTGAGACTTCAAGACTGGAAGCTGAAGGTGCATTTCTCAAAGTGTCAGGGTGCTGCATTTCTACATCACGCACACAGATGCTCTGAATATTCATCACCACTCATCTGCATTTGCAAAGCACACAGACAGATAAAACTGACTTGGTAAAACAAGGCTGATGTGTCCTCCTGCTCTTACTTTGGCTCCATGAAGCTGAATGGATGGATCCATTTCTTCCATGCATCTGCAAGCTACTTCTCCAAGTTCTAGGAAATAGCTCTGAGCCATAGGGAAATAACCTTTCACAAGAAGAGCCAACACCTAAACACAGACAAAAGAAATTCCATTCAGCATTTCTTCCTTCTGTTTACCCAAAATACCCCAACTACACACTGAAATGATGATAATGGGCTAATCAACCCAGGCACCATATATTCAACGCTGATGTAACAGATACACCTTGCAGCACAACTACTGGAATACTAGAGCTGATTAAAAGCCTCCCTGTTCCATTATCTTGTTCAAAGAAGAGCCACAGAAGCACTATCAGGTAGCAAGACCATGAATTATTTACTGTGAGGGCTCCTGTAGCCAAAAAAACTAAGAGCAAGACATTCTGTACATCCTGTAAAACTGCTGCTGCCTTCTGTGAAGATGGATTTAACAAATATTTACTGTTCCAGGAAAAGAGTGAGACTTCTTGGGCTGCATGTTACAAAATCTTGCCCTTTGCTGTGGCTACATGAATTAAAACAAAGCCAAGCCTCAGCATCCACAGGTATTCCTTGAGTCACTCCACAGCTCCTTGCTATGACTCAGACTGTTCTCAGACTGTTCTTTCCCACCAAAACTTTAATTTGGATTCTGTATGGAGGAGTCTGCATGGAGAAGACTCACAGTCTGCCACCACACATCCCCAAATAATATTGAAAAAAATACTGAAGATAAAAAGATCACAGATGAACTTGCTGCAGCAGGTTTGCAGCGGGACAGTCACGCTGCGGCCACGGAACCAAAACGTTTCTGTTTGAGTCACAGCTCAGCCCACTGCACCAGCAAAGGCAGCAAAGGGAATGGCCAGCTGAGGGAGGCAGCTGGATGTGAGCCAGGCTCCTGTGCCCCTCTCCCACCTGCAGGGCCTCCAGCCTTAGGGGACAGGGCTCGTAGACGCTGCACAGGGACGGGAAGGCGGCGTCGCTGTCGGAGCAGGAATCCTCCCTGGGCAGCACGATGATGGAGACACAGAGGCGCAGCAGCCAGCAGGGCTCTGCAGGGCCACACCCTGCTGGGCTGTCCTGAGGGCTGTCCCCTGCCCGGGGCACTGCTCTCCTCCACTGCTCGCAGGAGCTGCAGCGCCCGGGGGTTGCGCTGCCGCTGCTGTTCAGCCCCGAGGAGCTGGGCTGCTGCAGAAGCAGCTGCACCTCTGGCAAAGGGGCCTGGACAGAAATGACTGCCCCCAACAATGTCAGGCTGGAAACTCGAACGTTTACATCTGCAAGAGATGATGTGGGGAGAAGAAAAAGCAAAAAAGAACGCCATTAGAACCTCAGTGATGGCCCAGCATCCTCCCTCAGCAGTTTTCAGACAAGATAGATTATAACATATAAACATCCACTGCTATTGAATTATGAATGATGGAGCACGGAGGAGGGGAGGAATATATCAGAGAGAGAATGCAAACCTTTGTGGGAGATGTAGGGCTTGATCTGGTTCCACACCCTGGTAAGCAGCCCGGGTTTCAATCGGCTGTAGGGAGCATTGGAAACCAAGTTTGCAAGGCACTGAAACACGGAGAAAGGTGCTGGTTACAATGTCAGCCTGGCCTCCAACAGCTTTGTTATTACATTTGTAATTTAGGTCACTAAGGCAGCTCATTATCTGAGGGCACATGAAGAAAACCACCCCAATTATCTGCTCTGTGAACACTGGATACAAACTTGGTTCCTAAGAACAAGGATTCAACTACCGTGATGTGGCATAAAGACCAAAGAATTTTGATAGCCCATGGAAGGATTTGTCAATTTGGATTCCAGTTTTAGAGTCAATGTGAGTCTTCAGAATCATTTTATATGTTCATTCAGCTCCAAAAAGACTAAAAAAATGCAGAAAAAAGAGAATTGTGCTGAAAAGAAACCCCAAGACTCTGGATGGAACTCTGAGGAACCTGGTCTAGTGGAAGGTGGCCCTGACCACAGCAGGGGATTGAAACAAGATGATCTTTAAGTTCCCTTCCAACCCAAACCATTCTGTGATTCCATGATTCTGTAGGATGACTCAGTCAGTGAAGTCCTGTGAGATGACAAAGGTCTGTTTCTCATCACCACCACCTCACTGCTCAACAGCAATTCTGTGCAATCTTTCTTCAGGACTTAACCTAGAGAGCAGTGTGAGCCCTCAGGAGCAGGTGGCACACTTGCAGTGCAGGTACCTTGACTATCTGTGTCAGTGTCTGAGAGGAGGACTCTGCCACCAGGGCCAGCAGCAGGCAGCGGTGCAGCTCCCGGATGCTGGAAGCAATGGTGACAGAGAAGGGAGTAAAAGCTCTCTTGTGGTCATTGGCATCTTCAGCCACAGAGAGGAACTGCTTAGAACCTTCCAGAAAGGCTGAGAGGACTTGAAGAGCACAGGCACGTGTCTGAAATGATAAAACATTCGTGATACCTTTTAGCACCTCCTTTGAGCAGGTGGAGAATTTTAAAATATATTAAATCCCCTCTAGAAGGAGAAAAATTCAACTCCAACTATCTTTTTTTCATAACTTTAGGCAATACAGAAGCAATCCTTTGTTTCCTTAGCCAACGCTTCCTATTTATTTCTTGGGCAGTAGCCAAATACTGAAGGCAGAGAAGACAAATCCTACGAGTAACAGGGCAAAACAGATCAATTTTTGTACTCAGAAGCGCCTCACCTTTGGGGAAGGGTCCTTTAGAGCAATAGTCATCAGGGACACAGACTGGGGGCTGCCAATACCAGGGGCATCAGGAACAAATGCTGACCAGTAGCCATAAAGAACTCTCTTTTCTATTGACTTTATAGTGGAGAGGAAACAGGCCAGAGCCCCTTGGCGAACATTGGCTTGGTAAGACCTTAAACACAAACAAAAAGATTAATAAAAACAGCAGGGACAAGGGATGGACTCCACCTCTTTCATGTGTATTAGTGGCTGGCCACGAGAGGAAATCTTTTAGACCAAGAACAGGAAGAGGAAGAACAAATTGACTCCCAAACCAACACAAATTACTGCCTTCCAATTTTCTTGGAAGTCATAAATCAAAAGGGAAAGTGACTCCCTCAGGAGTTTTGACTGAGAACAAAGGATGGTGTGGCAGTGTTTTATGGACCCCATGATTTTCTGTTGATGTGCACAGCAATCACCTCACTTTGCTCTGTATTCCACCTTCAGCATCTGAGTACTCGGACTCGCTGCTGCTGACGCGTTTCCAGGGCAGTGAGGGCAGGGGATCCTTCCCAGCACACACATCCCACGCACGAGCCCGAGCATCAGCACCAGGGACATCCCCCAGCTGCAATCTCAGCAGGTCTGCTCCCAGCACTGACTCATTTCCTGCATCCCCTGAATCTTCTCTTCCTTCTTCCCCAAGCTCTGCCTTCTTTTGTTTCCCTTTGCACTTTTTTCTTCGGCTCTAAGACAAAAAATTGATTTTTCTTAGTCAATACTTAACAAATATATAAATTCAGTTACATGTCTCTGCAACACACAGAATCAGTCACTCTTTAGTATCTGAGTTTTTAAATTCTGCTTATTAGTAGCAACAGTCACAAAATTTCAGTAATACCTAAGTAAACAGTTTATAACTGAATAGCCTCAAAAACTAACCTTTGGCCTCTTCATCAGTAAAGCAAAATATATCCAAGGAAACTTTTAGCTAAAAATCATATTTCACACAAAAGTGATTAAAGAACAACAGTAAATACTTCTGTAGTTCTTTTAGATTTACAGTTGGTAACACTAGCTAACCTTCCTTTTCAGCACCTAAAAAGAAACAAGTCAACATGACTAGATAACTTTATTTTCTCTAACATCTTTCAGATAATCAGTAATCCAAAGTATTTACAGGTTAAAAAATAACCTGTAGAAGGATTAAGCAGAACAGATGAGGCAAGAAATCAGTCTTAAATGAACTTGACTTCCCTAAGAAAGAGTCAAACAATTGTGCAAGTGTTAGGAGAGAAAACGTGACTTATGAAATGAAAAGCTTTGGTGAGTTTGCACACATCAATCCCGTGCCTGCAGACCAGGAATTCTTGGCTATGGATGAATAATTGTTGCACAGAGCTTTACTGAGGAAAGCCAAGCCCTGCAGACCATTTGTTTGTGTCACCTGAGTTCCCAAAGCAACTTTACTCAGCGCAGAATTTATAATCATCACCTCTGAAGCAAAGAATTAAATGTACCACAAGCTCAGGACATGAAGAGCCATCAATATCATGACAGGTAAGACACAACAAACAGGCTGGAGAATCAGGAGCAGCCCAGCTTACCCCTGTCTGCTTAGAGGTGGCTGGTTCTGATTGCTCCTGCTTGACAGGTGACCTTTTATCATACTGAGGTAAGGGAGCAGGGTACAGGGCTGTGGGCACCTCTATGCTCAGTCCTGGCAGCCCATGGAACATGCATTTCTGCAACAGGAACACAAATGTTAGTGCTCTGTGCCTCCCTCATGCACAGAGTTATTGTTACTCACTCCAGTGAATTCACCATTTTCAGCTGTGCTCCTTCCCCCAGGTCCTGCCTCTCCCATGGATAAGGCTATGCAACATCTGAAATCCAGCTACATCTAGAAGGCTTTCAAGCAGGTCCAAAAAACCCCAAGCCTCCCATCTTCCTCTCACATTCTGCTGTGGGAAGTGCAGTGAAGATGCTGTGAGAGAAACTCAATATATTTTTCTTTAATATCTCACACTCCATTTCCCCCCACGCTCAGGCTTCTCTGCTCCCTCTTGCTCACCTTCTACTGTTTCCCACTTAACAGCACCTGCAACCTCCCAGTGTCTGCCTCTTTCTCCAGGTGGATTTAAGGATTTACCTTTAACACTGCCAGAAGAGCTCCAATTTGGTCAGTTTGCATCAGTTTCATCTTCCCACCATTGAGAAGTGACTGGACACCTTTCAGTGCACTTTGCAGTAACTGAAAACAAAGAATTACTTACTTTTCCTTCCTAAAATGCTGCAGGTTCACAACTTTCAAGTAGCTTTCTAGGCAATTACAGTTTTTCTCAACTGGGACAGTAATATCATAAATTATAGACTGTTAAAGCAAAATCTTAATTGACAACATTCTAAATTCCATATATTCCAGCAGCACAATCTCCTAATTAGAGTATTTTAGACAATTAGACTGACACTTACCATGCAGAAAGTGATGTCATCCACATCAGAGGTTTTTGAAGACTGCAGAACACTTAGGAAAGTCTGAAAACAGACACTTCTGTAGGACTCATCCAGGTATGGCTGGCCAGGGACACTAAAATTAGAGCAGGAGAAGACACGAGGTTGGTTTACAGTCTGTCCACAGGTTCATAAAGTTACACCAAGTCCCACCCAAGCCCCCTGTGAGCCTGCAGAGCCCCAGATGGATGGATGGCTGATGGAAAAGGGCCAGCCCTACCAAAGAGAGGACAAAAGGAAACCTTCTGCATGAGAAACCAGACAGCACAACAGCTTTTCTTTTCTCCCCTAAACAAATCCCTGTAACATTATTTCTGGAAGACTGAGAGTTTATGGTTTTATGCACAGGTATCTTGGAACACTAAAGCTCTGCATTTCAAATTCATGCACCTACACCTTGCTGGCCCTGTGCTGGCAGATGCAGACTTTCTAACCTATTGTTGTGGTTTGTGTGGTGACAAAGGATTTTTGGTAATAATATTAGAAGGCTAAATATGGTTTATTAACACGATTTTATAATTCAAAGGATTTGGGTTATTATCTGCTCAGTTTGGAGTATAGAAGTTGTTGCTTTTAGCTCTGTATAAGGAATGCTAGAATAGTTTACACAATTAGAGATAACAACTTTTCACTTCATAGGTTGAAAAGAAGAAAAACTTTTATTTTTTATTATTAGGAGGTTAGAGAAACTTCTGTTTTTGAAACACAGTTTAGAGATTTGATTGCAAGGTTTTGTATAAAGACGCTTTCTTATGAGAAGAATTTTTCTGCAAGCTTACATGCAAAGAAACTTATAATATGTTTATACAACACTAACCCACCTGAAAAGGCTGGTACACACCTGAGACACAGGTTTGCCATGCTGCGCACAGCTGCCCTCCTGAGCTCCACATCTGGCTGGCCAGGGTCACTGAACTGCAGCAGGAGCCCAGCCTTGCCCAGCAGATCTGGGAGATACTGAAAACAAACCACCAAAAGCCATTAGGGGTCAGTGCTCCTCCCTCAGCCTCCTGGGTCTTGTTTTTGGGGGTTAAATATCACAGGAGGTGGCTGGAGCCTGGCTGGTGCCCACCAAAACTGCTCCTCAGATGGGCAGGGGACAGAAAATATAAGGAAAGGCTCAAGAGTTGAGACAAGGACAAGGAGAGGTCACTCACTGATAACCATCATGGGCAGAGCAGACCTGACTAGTGAAAATCAGTGGAATTCATTACCAATCAAAAATCAAAGCACCATAAGAAGTAAAACAAACCCTAAAAACTCTCAGCTGCCATTTCAGATTCCAGAGACAGATTTATGTTTATAAAAAACAGCATGAAAACCTTAACTCCTTAAGTCCTCTCATTTTGCATAAAGGAAGGACAGAGTTGAGCAGAGTTCAGCTGAGTCCCAGTTTATGCTCTCTTCCCAGACATGAAGCTAAGCTAGGAACAACTGCTGCACCAAACTGCTGCCACTACATGGGCTACAAGCCCACACAAGCTGGCAGCTCCCAAACTGTGAGCATCACCACCCCATGCTCAGCCCAACAGCAGAGACTGCTTTGCAAGCTGCCACGAGCTGGTGACAGCAGGAGGATTCAGCATTTCAAACACTGTCAGCTGCAGCAACAAGGAGCTTCACACAGGATTGATACCCGAGAGCCTCTGCTCTGGTTACAGGACAGATTTCAGCATCCTTGGTGGAGCCTGGGGACTTATGTGCAATTTGAAGCTCCCTGTGGCCTTCCTGCCTGAGGCACAGGGTGGTTGGTCTGCAGGATATGCCTGTGCCCTTATTTAATGGTGATCCCAACAGCTGCAGCCTGCAGGTACAGAGTATTCCACATGGGAGTAATAATTATTAATGAATACAATGGAAATTCGACTTTCCCATAAATATCAGCCACTATTTAAATGGGATCTAATCTTAGCATGAAAGGTAACACAATCTGAGAACTTTTTTATTCTTTCTCTCAGGAAAAAAAAATAAAGTAGAAACAGCAGTGGTGCAAATATTTTTGTTGTTACTTTCTCTCTGTTTGTAAACTCACCTTCTGACACTTAGGCCCATTATTGTAAACAAGAGCTGCTAAGGCTTGCAGAATTTCAACATGTGTCCAGGAGCTGCACTGCCTCAGAGCAGAGATGCAGTAGGAGAGAAGGAAATTCAAGTTTTGCTCATCAACCATCACCTGTCATAACAGAAAAGGCCAAAATGAACATCATCTTGTACTGCTGCAGTCAATAAACCCAGAGAAATTGGTCACAGATTTGGGTGATCTGGCTGTTAAAGTCACACACCAGCAGGGAACACACCTGACCAGAAATAGATAAATCTGTACAAGTGTCCTAAAACCAAGACTATTTTCCATGGTGAATCACTTCTGATTGAGAGGTGGTTTTATGTGGAACCATGCTAAAACCAGATCAGAGCTTCAGCTACCCAAAAATAAGTAATACAGTGAAAATCTAAGAAACTCTGCCTGACGGTTGGCTCCACAGCCCTGGAAAAAGACATTGGCTTATTGAGGGACAGGAGGGACAAGTTCTTCCTACCTGATATCTGTTGAGTAAGTGATGGATAAGCTGACAGACTTTGCTGACAAGATGTTCCTGATCAAGGGTAACCAACTGACAGGCTTGGACAAGCACAGCACAAACATCCTGGAAGGGAAAGCCTCAGTTTATTAATTAGGGACTACAAAGACAGCAATAATGGCTTAAGAAAAATACCAAGTTAGATCAAGGAACAGAAGAGCACTGTTCAAAAATCAATTAATATCGAAATGCAAACTAAGCCTGCTTTGGAAATAAAACAAAGACAAACCAGTGTAATAATGAAGAACTGTGTGTTGCACATGGAGCGGCATCCATGCTGCTCATCTAGAGTGCTCAGCTTCGAAGGACTTGCCTTAAGGCTCAAAAAATTACTGTGTTTCCAACACCAGACTATGAAAATTGTCGAGGCCCCCAGTCCCACCCACTGGTGTGACCCACCACATCTGCAGAGGCCAGCGGAGCTCAGAGGCACCGAGGAGCCGGAGAAGGGCCCGGGGATGGGCAGAGGAGCGCGGGAGGTGTGCGGGAACATCCCGCCCGCAGCGGGGGAACGCGGGTGGATCCCTCGGGGCTCCCGCGGGGGGACACGGGGCGGGCACGGCGGGGCAAGCCCCCCCCACGCCGGCCCCGCTCAGCCCCGCCACGGGCACAGCTCCTCCTGCCCAGGCGGACACACCGCGGCCCCGGAGCCGGTGCCCCATCCCCGCGGTACCTGCGGGCCGGGCGGGGCCGCGGGCTCGGGCCCGCAGCTCTCCGAGATGAGCTGGTCGAAGAGCAGGTGCAGCTCCGTGCGGCGGCCGCCGTCGGGCCGGGCCCGCAGCGCGCCGAGCCGCGCCAGGCAGCGCCGNTGTGGGACAGCCCGGGGCTGCGGAACAACAGCGAGCGCTCCACCGCGGAGTCACCCGGGGGGGAGAGCCCTGGAGATCAACCCAAGGCCATCGCTGGCCCACGTCCCCCAGTGCCACATCCGCGCGGCTTTTAAATCCCCGCAGGGATGGGGACTCCACCCGTGCCAGGGAGGACAACGTGTTCCATGAAGAAATTTTCCCGGTGTGCAATCTGAACCTCTCCCGGTGTGGAGGATGTGATGGCTGTAACCCAGAATGAGGGGTGCTGTGCTGTCACAGGCTGCTCCTGTCCCAGCTCTGCCCAGACACGGGGCGTTCTGCCATCACACAGCACTGGGGACACTGGGACCAGCGGCTGGGAACAGGAACCCGCTCCCCTTAAGGTCATTAATCCAGATGGAATCTGCATCTCACCAGCATTAACATCTCGCTGATGAGTAACATCAAATTAACCCTTGGGCTCCCGCCAGTCCATTCCCTGTGAATAGGACCCGGGGAGAGCAGCCAAGGCCTGGAAAGCCCTGGTTGATGGGGACATCCACTCAAACAGGGCTCAGCCAAGTGTTCCTGCCCTGCTGCACATGGACTGCTGCCAACCCCGGATCCACAGCACCTGGGAAGGAACAGGAGGGCTCCAGGGCCAGGACACGGTGCTTTTCCTTCCATGTCACATCCAGGCAAAGCCTTACCTCTGGCTTACCCTCCTTCCATGTCCTTATCACACTGACCACCTTGAGTAAGGAAAGCACGTTCTGTGCCACCAGTGCCGTGGCCTTGCCGTCCTTCTGTGCCCTGGGCTGGCTGGTTCTGGGTAATGGCTCTGCTCCTGCCCTTTATCATTCCATTTATCCTGTGCTGTTTGTTCCTCAAAAGTCCCCAAAGGCCTCTGAGGCAGGCACAGGGAAACACAGCCCCAGGCATGTTGTTATTGTGCAGGGATGATTTTCATAGAATGACAGAATATCCTGTGTTGGAAGGGACCCACAAGGATCATCAGAGTCCTGAGAGATTTTAGGGAGCTCTGTGCCAGCCCAGCCCGGACATTGCTCCAGGGAGAGCAGCTGCTTGAGATCCTGTGAGTGCTCTGGGAGGCAGTGTGAAAAAGTGACGTGGCCACATTCATTTTTTATTTGAGATTTCAAACCCAGAAATGTCAGTGTTGCCTCCCCAACTTCTCTACTCTGCATAAATTCCTACCAAACCCACATTCAGGGACCTTTTTCAGTTTTGTTTCTTTTGTCACCATTTTATTTTGTGATTTATTGTTTTTAAAACTTATCAATACATATTTAAAACTCTTTCTTTCTTCCTCTTTTTTATAAATGGTGCTGAAATGTGGATTCTGACAGCAGCCTCTGCTTTGTGAGGCCCAAATAAATCCATGACTGACAGCATCCCATGGGTTGTAAAGCAACAAAACCAGCTGGGAGCTGGGTAAGGACACTGTGGGTTTGGGGAATAACTCCACTGAAGCCAGTGATGTTACACCAAGATATATGTTACACCAAGATATTGCCAGTACCTGGCAATATTCCGGGTTTACTCACCCCTCCAAATCCCCCAACTGCAGCATTCAGCAGTGGCCAGGAGGGAAAATAGCACAAGTCCTCCACTGTTAAACTGTGTGCTGCTACTATCATGCAAATCCATCTGGTTCAGCAGCTCTAAGCAGACTTCAAAGGGCAGAGAAGTCATTAGAATCACAGTTCAAAGAAAAAAGTGAGCAGCTGGTCTAGGCCATCTGGTAGGGGACATAAAATGGTCTCTTTCTTCTGCAGTCAGTCTATGAAATTTTCATTAATTGTAGGAACATCTTCCAACATTAACCAACATCATATTGTTAAAAATGTAAGTCTTAATAAATCATCAAAACTGATGTCTTAGGGAAGCAAGGAAGCTGCAGTCTGCTGGGGTCTTCCCTCTGCAGTAAGGCACCAGGCTGTAATTAAAATTTAAGTTGGTGTTTTCAAAGCAAATTAGTGGGAATTAGATTCCTCAGCTCCTTTGAAGGCCTCAGGGAAGAATGTGGACAGGGTGGTTCCCCAGGCTGCAGAGGAATCTCCTTTTCTATTGATTTCAGGAGCCACTCCTGGCTTAAAAATGTGGAGAAAGTGTCCTCCCTGGGCTGCATGCTTGGGCTGGATCCCAGTGGCTGGGATGGGGGCCCACCCCAGGACACCTGAGCCCCAGAAACACCAGGGGAAGTTTAAACAACCCCCAGCTCCCTGCAGCCCCAGCAGACACACCATCCAAGAGGAATTCCAGCTCTGGTGGGGTGAGCACAGCTCAGCAGAATCCCTGTATTAGCTGCTCTGATCTCAGGGTACCCTGGAGCTCCTGGAAATTGATATTCCTGTTGAATTTACGGATGACTTCCTCGAAACTCAGGCAGGTGGTTTGAAAATGCAGGGATAGTGACAACTGCCATGGGGAAGCCAAAGTGAACAGGAGCCACAGGAGAGCTCCAGGATGTGGCAGGGACCTGCTGAGCCTGAAAACACAGTGACCTGGAGCTGCTGCAGCTCTCCTGGCCTCTTCCTTGCCTCTCTCCCTCACCAGCTGTGTCCTTTCTCCAAAAGGCAAACTGGAGAGTTCATCTTAACCTGATCACTCTGGGAGCACAACCAGCCCAAAACTCAGCAGGCAGTTTCAGGGGTTTCAAGCTCAGACTTTCCAAGATGCCTGTTTCCGTTAATTCTGCCTTTGCTCCTCTTTCTGCCCAAATTTACTGACTTCTCACTTCCTACCAGCAGCATTTCAAAGCAGATGGCAAACACCTGCATGTAGAAAAATCCCAATCCTCTGAGGTATCCCAGGGAGGCCCAGGGGTACCCACAAATGTGCACATGCAGGTACCCCATCCCTGGCAAGGGGATTCAGCCTCTGCCTGCACCAGCTCCACATTTTCCACTCTCCAAAGGTATGTGCAAATTCAGCCCCTGGTGCTTAGCTGGGTGTCTCCCACTGCCTCCCTGGCTGTTTTCCCAAGCTTTGGGACAGCTGTCGGGACAAACAGCACTGGCTCCAGCCTTGTTTGCCACTGAACAACAGACACAAATACTTGAAATACTTTCCTAATCTCATTTTCTCATGCAAACAACTGCTGGGATGTCAGGGATGTTAATCCAAGGCAGCAGCATAGAAGGGATGTGCAGTTTGGTGAGGGAAGAACCCAGCCAGGGAGCATTCACAGCCCCTCAAGCCTCCCCACATGGCCCCACCAGGGAAGGTGCCCTGTGCTCACACCCACCCCAGCCTGGACTCCACACCTGGGTGCAGGTGCCCTGCTGACTTGGCCAGTGAGGATAATTCCCTTCTGCAATGAGGGCCTTGATATTCCTTACAGATGGAAACATCCATGGCCTGGGGTCACCAGCCCTTCCTGAGGATGCCCAAGCAGTTTTTCTTGGAAGGATTGCTGGCTTTACTCGACTGTGTGCTGCGATTGCAGTTGCATCTGGTGAGATTTTGGAAGCCCTGCTACTGCCTTCCCCTTGCACTTCTCTCCTGGGCTTATGTCCCCAGAGCTGGCAGAGGCCGAGATGTTTCCATGTCTGCCTTCCCCAGGACATGCTGGGGACCCGGGGGACCCTGTTGAAGCCTGGCTGGTGGCAGCACAGCCTCCAAACACCTCCCCCTCTGTACAAAATAGCGCAGACCTGCTTTTTCAGTTTGCACCCAAACTTGTTTTCATCCCTTGTGTGTTTACAGAAGAGAGGCATTCAATTAACACAGAAAAACGACTTGCCAAACCTGTGAGAGGTGCAGGGGCAGGGGCTGCCATCGTTTCTGGGGGGCTGGATCCTCAGGAAGCTCCATGAGCCCTTGGGAAGCAGCTGCCAGTGGAGCAGGGACCACAGGACCCAGAGCCGCAGTGACCTGCTGGGAGCTGGAGCACACTCTGCTAGCACCCTGCCAGGGATGCACACCAAACATGAGCTAATCCGGACAAAAATAGGAGTGAAATCATAATTCAGATGCATAATTCATGTGCATAATTTTTCTTGCTGTATATTCTCCCGGGATGTATTCTAGAAACTGCTTTCTGTCCCCTCCCCTCCCTGCTCCCATCCTTCCAAAAAGATGCAAATCATTGGGAGGCAGCAAGAGGTAGTAGCTTTGCTGGGTTACTAAATAAACGCTAAATTTGTCTGAGTTTCTAGCCTACATCTTGGCAAGGGATGCAGATTGAAGCTGGTGTAGAGACATGCAGCCTTGTGATAATCACAGGATTTTAATTGCTTTCATTGTGAGCCCCGGCTACTGATTGTATCTGCACTGAAAACTGTAACAGTTTGCACTTGCAAATGCTAAAAATGTTAAACAATAATGGCAATTAAGAGATAATTATAGTTATTTTGAAGCAAGGATTGTAGTTAAGACTCCAAGAAGACATCCCAAACAAGCAGGAAGCATTGCCCTGTTTACTGCACAGGCTTCAAGCTGCTCTTTCTACTATGTGAAATCCACCAGATTTAATTGCTTAATGATTTTCTATAAAACATTTAAGTACCACGGTATCTTTAGCCAGCCCAGACTCTGGCTAAACTGCACATGTCAGTCTTGCTGAGGACAGAGGCAGTGTCCGAGCCCTGGTCTGGCACCTGCTTGCTGAGTCACCTGAAGCTTTTCTTCTGCTAATGACAGCACAGGAAAGCTCCAGGGGCTCCCCACCAGCACCCCTGGGTGGGCACCCTTCTGGAAGGGGCTGCACGGGTGCCATCCCTCGGTCCCCCTGCAAGCTGCGGTTCCAGAGGGAGCCCTTGCAACGTGGGTCAGGGTTTGCTCCAGCCGGGCTGACCCACGGAGGCGCGGATGCTTTTGGCCAGGTCACTTTGAACCCTCTGAGAAAGAAAGCAGGGCTTTGAAACCCAGCTTTAGGAAGAGGTTGTGTCCTTGTCGGAGCGTTCTGGGCTTTCCTCAACAACAACAAAGGCATTTATTTTTTTCCAGAGCCATGTTCTGGGCCGGGCGCCAGCCGGCTGTGAGCAGGCTGCGGCGGGGCCCGGCCTGGCTCCGTGTCAGCCCCCGGCCGGCCCCCGCCGGAGCGGCCCCGGCAGCCGGGCAGGCAGCAGGCGAGCAGCAGGAATCTGCCGAGATCACAGCCCGAACCTGTAATCAAACCCCGCGGGGAGAGGGAGCCCTGCAAGAAGGGATTTCCGTCCCTCTGACTCAGCTTCGGCAGCACGGGGCTAAGGCTGGGGTCGCACACACCTGGCTGGGTAAAGCCCGGGGAAGCCTTTCTCCCTGCCCTGCTCACCCCGGCCAGGGCAGGACGTGGGAAAACCTCTTCCCGAGGGCCTGAGTGCAGCGTGGCAGGCAGTGGGAGCACACATCCAGCTCTGCAGATTCCAGCCCCTCGGAGGGTGTGTGGGACCGGGCTGCAGGAACAAAAGGCGTCTTTCACTGGCTCACCCGCACAGGGCCGCCGAGGCGAATTCCTGGGATGCTTTTATGGGCTGCAACCAATGCACAGGCAGAGCTGGGCTCCAACAATCTCCTCCCCCTGAAAGCGCTTCATTCACACCCCGGCTGGAAGGAGGTGAAAGAAAAGGCCACGCACATGGTGAAATGCAAGGGGGCCCGAACGCAGGGGGGTCAGAGCACTTCCCAAGAGCTGCCTGCCCCAGGCTGGGAGCGAGGGCATGGAGCCCAGGGGTCTGGACAAGCAGCCGAGCTGCAGCCAGGCTGCTCCGCAACGGCCATAAATCATGGGAGAGGCGTGAGCAAGGGAGGGAACAAAGGACATGGAGAGATGCCATGGCATCTGGCAAAGAAGGACCGCGGCGGTTGCACCAGAGGATGGCGTCTGAGGAAAGCCTCTGAGCCAGCCCAAGAGGGTCCCGGCCCCAGGGAGGAGAGCTGGCCCTGCTCTGCCAATCCCCAGCCCAGCCCTGTCAGCATGGGGGATGTGGGGACAGGGGACATGGGAGATCATGACCTCCCACCTCACCCGTGGCCCCACAGCACTCCTGGGATGGCTCTCCACACTGCCCTGGCCCACTGCTGACTTTTCCATCAGGCCATAAGGAGCTCTGGCACATTGGTTGTGAGTCCCCAGCACCAGGATGGAACAACGTGGCCTGCTAAGGCCACTACAGCAGCCTGATTCCACAGGCAGTGGGGAACTTGCTGCACCAGGACTGGATAAAGCTGTGCCTCGAGCTTAACTCAGGGCCAAACCCCCTGAGCAGCAGAGCAGAGCCTGGGGCTGCCCCAGGGGAAGGGACAGGGACTGGAGTGGGGTCTTACCCCCTATTCTGAGTGCTGAGCCCACTGGTGTCCAGAGCACCTGCCACCACCACCAGAAGGGCTGGCGAAGGCACTGACCCAATGATAAGCAGTTATTTGTCTCGTTGGTAATGAGTTATTACTCAGCCTCAGCTAGACACTGCCTTAAGGAAGGAAACATCTGATCATCTTTTAATAAACACAGTCGGCTCCTGCGAGGCTCCTGCAGCTCCTGCATCTACAAAGTGCTCCAAGACACATGGCTTCTGCACACACAGAGCTGCTGTGAGTCACCGTCTGGGAAAGGGTGTCAGGATCCTTGCTCAATAAATAGAACAAAGGAGGGAAACCTTGGGTGGGCAGGGATGGCACAGCTTCCTTCAGTGTGTGCCACCATCCTCCTCAGGATTTACCTGGCAGAGGCTGAAAATGAGATAAAAATTATTTCCATGTTCTCTCTCATCATCACTAATCACCTGCAAAAGCACTGGGAGAAAGAACAGGTCTGTTGGGTACTGGGTTTTCCAGCCACAGGCTCTGCTTGCACGTGCCTGGAGCACAACACTGCAATGGCAGTGCTGCAGGCTGGCTGGGAGAGGAGGACAGCCCTGACCTGCAGCCCGGGTGTTCCCACGGGAGCAACATGCAACTCCCAGGCCTAGGCTGCCACTTGTCCCTTTCCAGAGCCCCGGGTGGTCACAGAGAAGGGGAAGAATGTTGTGCCAGGCAGGCAGGGAGCAAGGCTGCCTGCTGATGGACTGGCACCTTCTCCCATGGCTTTACACAATGCTCACTCTGCAGAAGAGTGCATCCCAGGCAGTGTCTAGCAGCGATACCCTTGGAGCACAGCCCCCCAACCCCAGCCTCTCTGCTCTCCAGTGCCACACAGCCCTGCTTTTGTAAGGCACTTCCACATCTGGAAGAAATCCTCGGCATGAGGAACTGAATGACTTGGCTGGTAAGACAGGAAACAATGTGACACTCTCACCAGCCACAAACCACATCGTTCCCTGCAGCAAATGCGCATCTGCAGGCACATCTGCACCAGAGCTCTCCCACAGCAGCAGCCTCAGGCTCCTCTGCACCCAGGCACTTTCTGAGCACTTGTGAGGCAGGACAAAATAAACTGAGTTTACATTTCAATAGCATTTTTGCCCAAACACATCTGGAAGCAGTTTCTTTCTCCAGATGATTCCCCTGCAGATACATACCTTCCACTCCACGTCCCAGATCCAGATGTTTCCAAATAGCTTGAAACTCAGCCAGCCATCCTGGGAATGCCATTGGTTTCTCCAGCATGGAAACAGTTAATGCTCCAAGGCATCATCCAGGACACCTGTGCCTGGTGGAAACTGGAGACAAGGTGGAGCCCAGCAATGGAAAAAGTCAAAGCCAAGAGTCTTGTCAGCTGCTGGGGAGTGGGAGGGGAGAGAAGTGGGACACAGCTCCATGTTCAACCCTCACCCTTCTCTCAGCCGTGTAGAGGGAAGCACTGCTCAAATTTAGGCAGTTTGTGTTTTCCAGGGCCCCAGTGCTAGAAGGAAGATTGTTTAGGGAAAAGACTGCTCTGTTTTACTGCCTAGTTTGTGAAGATGTGAGAAACAACTCCTCTTCCTCAGCCTGAAGCAGGACTCCTGCTGCCATGATACATCCAAGGAAGCACCAAGCCCACTTTGTACTTCTGTGTGTGTGTCAGCTCCAGGGCACACCATCCCTCCAGCCCTGGCAGGGCCTCCCCATCCCACCAGAAACTGATTTCCAGCAGTAGCACAGCCCCTGGATACATGGCTGGAATGAGGCTTCCTAGATGAAATTCAGGCTGGAGAATCATTTCATCTGAGGTTTGGATCAGCAGCCTCCCGTACTGCAGCTGGGGTTCAGGATCCAGTTTCTCTGCCTCTTGCTTTGTCTGAGGGCCCTGTGCACAGAGAGGGCTTGACTAGCCCAGCCCCACATGGCTGCACATTTCCTTGGAGCCACAGCATTAACCCAGCCCGAGCCAGGCCTGGAATGCAGAGCCCCAGCACAGCCCAGCTGGGACTCAAGCCCAGCAAATTCCACTTCCAGCTAAAAGGCTGGGACTACCAAGAAAAGAGCATTACTGCCAGCTCCCCTAAAGTAGCAACCACCCCTGCTCTGGGGCACTGGCAGGTGCTGGTTGGAGCAGATGGCCCGTGTGTAACAGCCGTGCTGCTGCCTGGAGCGCTCAGCCCGTGGAGCGCCTCGGCTGAGTCACTGCTCACGCTGGTGTTACTGTGCCACAGCAGAGCTGTTACACTGCTGTGCTTGGGAAGAGCCCACAGCTTTTCCAAAATATCACCGAGGCCACAACCCCAAATTTAGGTTGCAGCGGGAGCAAGATAACAAGCTGAGGGGGTTGTTTCAGGGTAAGCCCACAGCCCCCGCACTGTGAGAGGCATTCAACACATCAGATTCAGCTCTCAGCTTTCTCTCCAGCACAGGGAGGAGGCCTGAAGGGAAAACCTGCTTTCCTGGGAAGCAGGGAGACACCTTCCTGTGCAGGAAGCTGCTGTACCACCCCCCCTGGCTGCCTCAAGCCATTAAAGAGGTCAGCTCCAAGCCATTCAGATCCAGGTTACTTGGCACAGAGCATCCCACCAGGGTGCAGCAGGACACAGCTCCCTCAATCCCTCCCTCTGGCTCAGCCTCTGAGCTGAGCTGGAGGCCAGCACCAGCACAGAGGGACCACCTAAGTTCCTCCACTCATTTCTCCCTCCCTGACCTGCCTTCTTTAGGTCATCAGCATCTTCCAGGGCAGAGAAATCGTTGTTCACCCTCTCTGGACAAGAAGGCTTTTCTCAGGAAAGCTGGTAAGGAAGAAGAAACCAGAGGCTGTTTAAATGTGTCAATTCACCTTTAATGTTTGAAAAAAAATAAATGGTATTTGAGCAATTGCAGTTATGAAGGGAACAGATCTTGCTCCACGAGAGACCGTGAACAGATTCACATTAGACTCATGCTTGGAAAAAAACAAACCCAAAACATTCTCCTTTCAGACCCAGAGTGGAGTTCTGAAGAGACAAGACCACACGAGTGCCCCAGACAGTCCAAGGCACATTATCCCAGTGCAGACATTTCCATTGACATGAACTTATGACAGCTACATTCTTTCTAGTTACAACATTGTTCTATCCATAATACAAAATTAGGCATACTTTGGATTTTGCACAGAGACAAGAAGGACTTTTACTTCAGGAAGTCATCAACCTGGGTCACCAAATCATTTCACAAAGAGCTCCCTTCACTCTGCCCTTTGCCCCCAGCAATGATTTATTCCCAACACCAAATTAATCTCAGAGACACAAGCTGGGCTCATCAGCCCAGTGGTATTGCCAAGGCATTAGTCAGCAAACCAATAATCAGAGCTTGTAACAAGCACCAGGGATTTACTTGCATTTCTGCACACCCAGATCAGAACTTCCTGCAGTGTAATCCCGAGTCAGTACGTACTAAGACAACATCACTGCTGAACCTATTGGAGACCAAGACATTTGTCTGCCTTTGAAGCAGATGTCACATGAGTTTCCTTCACACAAACATCACATGTAAATTTAACTTCTTGGTACTGTGCTTTAAGAACAAAAGCAGATATCAGAACATAGAGGACAATCCTCCAGAAATAGCTTATTAGCTACAGAAAATAAAATAAAAGAAAAAAAGAAAAAAGAGACAGTGGCCACTTACAAGTCTTCCACACGACTAGCTTGCTTTAAGGAGAGCATCAAGTTAAGGCAGTGTTGAGACAACTGGCTACAAACATGCCGAATAGAGCTGTTGTCAGTAGTCACCAATTTGATATCCTACTCCATTGCGGGGCCGGGCCACGTGGCTTTAGACTCAGTACCAAGGTCTAAAGACTTCAGCCACAGGATTGCTGCTTTCTGCAACAAGCAGCAACTCAGGGGCTGCTTTTGAAGCCCTCTAGACCACGCTGAGTTGCTTACTCAAGTCTAGGTCAATGTTTCAGCAGAGCCAAAAATACAGCAAAGGGCACTGAGCAAGAACACCGAGGGGTGCCAGCTGCAAGCCTGTATCACAGTCAAAGGTGGAGATCACCTTGGGTGTGGAAGCCACGTCACCCAGAGCCACCACACCAGCTTTCAGGGAAGGTCTAAGACCTGCCCCGAGGGTACTGGGAGAGCCAGCTCTCTACAGTTTGCAGGGTGGGACAGAGGCTCACACTGGCTTTGCTCCTCTTTGCAAGATTAACAGTCTAACAGGACTCAGTAAGGAAGTCTGGGGCTTTTGGCCTGCCCAAAAAAGTTTTCCCAGCCTCAAAGAAGGAGTTACCAGTGAGGGAGCTGTTGTGGAATAGTTTTATTTCTTCCCACGTAAAGGCCATTGTTTAAGCATTTACAGGTTTCCTAGTGCAATACAACCAAAAAAAGCAGTAACAAAAAAATGCCGCCTTCTTCCCAGGCAACTAAACAGAAGTAGATTTTTACTGCAACATATACACATTAAATATAGTATACAGTCCATGCAGCGGCATAGCCATGTTAGAGGGAGTCGTGGCTTCAGCCATCAGTGCATTACAGTCCAAATTTCAATCGCTCCTACTTCCTATCCAGACTTGAAGAGAAGAATTGCAACCTGACCCAAGTAAAAATAGATGAAGTGCTTTGTCTCGTGTGTTACATAGCTGCCAAAGTTTCTGCCAACAATGCAGTGCCAAGTTGGGTTGTATTTCTTGTCAAATTCCTGAAGAAAGAGAAGAGAGGCATTAAGGCCAAGAAAGCCCACATGAAAATAGTTCTAAGCACAAATTCTGAGCTGGTTCTGTTCACACACTATCGCCTCTCCTCCCACCTGCAGCATCTTGAGATACCCCACTGCAAGACACTATTAAATTAAGCAACCAAACCTCTGCACTGGATTGTTTGAAGGATTCAACACAAGCAAAACATCTTCTGAGCCTTGGAGCACGATCAGCCCCGGGCAAAAGAGCAGACTCAAGAGCTCTCCTTGGTACAGCCCTGTGTGTAGGCTAATCAGGGGAATAATTCTCCTCTCCCATTCCAAACCCACTCACAAAAAATAAAATAAGGTTTTGGCATGTCTGCTCCAGCAAGGCATCTGAGCTTAAAGGTCACCTAAAAAAAGGAAGGAGGAAAAGCCTGGCTTCTGCTATTTGGGACTCTTGTACACAAAGGGGAGAAAATCCACGTTGAAAATGAGCAGGCAGATTCACAGGCCAGAGAGCAAAGACCCAAGAGGTCAGAGGTAAGCAAGCTGAACGCTGATTCAACAGTCTTCTCCTACTTAGCAGGCAGGATAGGGTTAAAGACCATTTTCCTCCCTCTAATTAACACAGACTCCCAAGAACACCCTCCCCTCCCCTGAGACAGAGCCAGAAGAACAGACTCAACATCTAAGATTAAAGCCAGTTCTAGTTCTCAGACAGCAGAAGAGTTTGAGCTCTTTGCAGGTAACCTTTGAAGTAAGGAAAAGGCTTTCTTGCCAGGGCACGAAGGTGCATCAAATTGCTTCCCTCCTCCCAACACACTCTCATGAAATAAAGGCCAAGTTCTTTTTGGATGCCTTCTGTTGCACTCCCTCACTTTACAGGCTGCATTGCCCCAAGCACTTACAGCTAAGTCATGCCTCAAAGTGATCGGAGAAGTCAGGAGACACCTTTGAATCCTTTGCCTTCAAGCTTAGATTACAAGCAAGGCCCAAACACCAGCCCAGGTGCCAGGACTTCACTGCCACTGAAATTTCCCTCCTCCAAGAGCACTTTTCCTGACCATTCTGAGTAGCTGCTACAGGGGGAACCAACAGCTCCCCAGGTGCCATGAAGCATGAGACTCAATTAACAGGCTCCTGCAAATGGGGAGAGAACCTCTTCACCAACCAGGGCAGCTGCTTGCACTATTTCTAACACAGCAGCTTCCACAGCCCCAGCAACCAGCACAAGGCCCATCCCAGAACCACACATGCACTGCTGCCCACCAAGTGAAACATTGGGGTGATCCCTGGTGCTGCAGGTCTGTGGAGCAAGTCCTAAGCAGAGGCAGCTGCCAGCCCTTTCCAGGCTGGCAAATCCTGAGGGGCAGCACTTGCAGTTTGCTCAGAGCTTGCCAGAGCTCTGCCACAGCCCTCCCCTGACCTTGGAGAAGTCACTCCATCCTCTTGAAAACAGCAGTAAAGCAGCCAAGAAGCCAAGTATCTTCTCCCTCCCAGCACGCAAGCATGAAGCCTCAGCCACTCAGCTCCTGACAGACTCAGGAGCTTTGGGAAGTCGCAGCCAGCACAGCACCCTCATCCCGGAGTTACCTTCTTGATATATGCTGCAATGTCCTTTTCTATGTTGTACTTCTCCATGGCCTGTGTAGCACAGTCTACAGCATCCTGCTGCATGTCCTCGGACATGTCCGCATTCTTGATCACAGCCTTTCTGTCAGACATGGTGAACCTAAGGCAGAACATAGATTCCTTTAATCCCTTTAATCACAGGAGACGCTTCCTGTGCATCAGAGGTTGTCCTTTCCGTGCAGGCTGCGTCACAAGGCGACACCACAAAGCCCTGCTATGGCCACAGCGAGTTTATCGGGGTTGCCTGTGGCAGCCCCAGGCCAAGGTGCCCCTTTACAGCTGGAGCTCCAGCACTGGCTGGAGGTTAGACCAGAGGTAGTCCAGCATCACCACCTGCATTAACCACACACAGGAAAAGCTTATGTGTGGGAGGAGACGGGATCTGCAGAGAGCCACAGCCCTCCTGTACATCAATAGGCTACAGCCAAGTTTGCCATCCAGGTGTACCAGTGTTTTGGAACATCCTCTGCTCAAAGCCTTGCAAGCAACAGATCCCAGACTGTCTGTCACGGGCACAGAGGCTCGGGAAGCACATTCAGAGCAGCAGTGCTTTTATTCTACCCCATCCCAGGTGTCACAGTTCCTGCTGCTAGTTTAGCCTGGAAGGAGCATTGTTCCACATTCAGCCATCATCACACCTTCATTTCCCTGCTGCTCTGCCATGAAACCCAGCCTTCAGCTGTTCCCACGGGACAGAGCCAGTCTGATGAGCCAGAAGCAGGTTAACACCACGCTGCAGCCTGGAAACAGGGCAGGGGAAGCAGGTCCCACCACAGAGACAGAGCTTGGCAAAGCTCTCCTTTTCCTGCCCCCTCCTCACCTGGGAACCACAACACAGATGCCAAAGCCAGCACGCTGCTGCAGTCCAGGACTTGCTCTGGAGTGAGGCGTGCAGCCCCCTTCACTCTCAAAATTAAACTGCTTTGTACCAGCCACTGCAGCCATCAGATCTGACACAGCCTTTCCAGGGAGGTGTTCAGCACTGGGAACTTTCCAGCACAGTTCATATTATCCTACAAAACTGGGATTTCATGATCCTAACACTGCAATCTTTCTTCAAGCCCTGGAGAAGGACCACCACGAAGGCCTGCTCTGGGTACCACAGCCCTCCTTCCCACTCCCCACCTGAGGCCTGGGGAGGCACATGTTATCTGGGGATCCAGCTGCTCACCTTGCAGCAGCTCTTACCCCAGCACATTAAAACTTTGTGGGAATAAGCTTCTTAATGGCAAGGAGTGCCTCCAACTAAGCCTGCAGAGCACCATTAAGTTTCCTAAATCCTTTTACAGCACTGTAAGTCTTGAGTGATACTACCAAGTGTGTTTTGAAACAGTGAAACTACACATTTTTAGCTCTGCTGTGGAGTGAAAAAAATCTGCTGCAATGATCACTTCCTGGAAGAGCCCCAGAAAACTGAAGGAGTAGCTTTGTTACAGCAATTAAAGGAGCTTGCTACCCAGAGAGAAAGAGAATCTGGTTACATAATTGCAGCCCTCTGATTACAATACTTCAATTCTTCCCTCTGCCTGCACTTGAAGACTTCTATTGCCACCTTAATTTATACAGTTTAGATATAGTGTTTAACAGAGCACTGCTATTAACACACGCTAACAGCGTTGGGAGGAATGACAGGAACTGAGCTCCACTGCCAACAGAGAGCACATGCCCCTATCACAGCCCTGGAAAAGCCACTTCCCGGCTGTTTGCTCCTTTCCATGCTGTGCTTTCAGCCAGTGGGGGTTTGCCTGCAGCCTAGAAGCCAAGGGAAGAGAAGACACAGCTCAGAACAGCCCAAACTGCCTGCAGATTTGGATTCACCACCCAGGAATCTGACAGTCCCTTGGAAAAGTCTTCTGGGTGTCCAGTCCACAGGAAGAAGGAAGCAACAAAAATCCACTTGTAGGTCATTCTTCCAGAAAAGCTTCTTTAGGGAAAGAGAGCAAGCAAGCCTTCACACACACCAGGCCTTCACACACCTGCACTGCTCACAGAGTTCAGAGGGCACCTGCCATTGCATAACCAGCCACAGAGTGACCTGCAAAAGGCACCTTCCCTCCTTCCTCATTGTTTAGGCGAGGAGCATCCCAGTGCAGGCCTGTGCTGCCGCGGGCAACAGCGCCAGAGGAAAAATGATCATCCTTCAGCAGGGCTGCACACTCTGGCCAGGAGTGTCCCCAGCACTGCTCCAGGGCACAGCATCCCCCGTGGCCAACACGGCACGGGCTGGCAGTGGCCGTGCTGCTGCACCTGCCACAGGAGTGTCACACCCTGCACCCACCTGAGCACCACAGAGCAGGGCCCCAGTCCCTGCTCATTCCCTGGGGGGGTTACAGGGCCACACTCCCCACAAAGCAGCCCAGCAGCACCACAGACACAGCATAACCCTAAACCACAAGATCACAGGTGGCTCTCAGGGTCTCTCCACCCAATCTGGCCCTCTTTGAGGAAAACCACAAAGCCCCAGCACTCATCTCAGGGCAAGATGGGCCTAGGAAGGGGTAGCATTACAGCTCCAGCAGCCACCCCTTCCCACCAAGGGCAGGATGTGGTCTGTGAGGAGGAAGACCACAGCCCCAGCTGCTACTCCAGGGCAGTATGAAGCCTTGTGAGGGAAATTAGGCCCAAGGCAGCACCCAACCCTTTTCTTACAAGGGTAGGATAAGGTCTTAATTGTACATTCAAGCCCAGTACTTCAGCAGGACAAGCTAGGGCTTTGGGAAGAGCATGAGACACAAGCCCCCTAAGCAACCACTCTTCCCCTCTCCGGGCAAGATAGAACCCTAGAAATGAGATGGGGCTGAATCACCACCCCCATGAGGACAGCACGGATCGCGAGGATGGGAGCACCCATCGCTTCCCCACCAGGGCAGCACAGATCCCACAGCTCGGAACGGGGCCCAAGCCCAGCACCCACCGCTCCACCACCAGGACAGCATGGATTTCGCGACTGGGGACGGGGCCCAACCCCCGCACAAACCGCATCCACCACCTTGACCGGAACGGGCCCTGGGAGGGGGTGCGGCACAGCCCCTTCCCCCTCCCCTCCGGGAGCCGGAGCCCTACGTGACCTTCACGGGGGGGGAGCTCCGGGGGCGCCCGAGGCCGCGGTGACCTTGCCTGGAGCGGGACCGGCTCCGCAGCGGCGCGGACCCCTAGGGAGGGGCGGGCTCCGATCGCTCCCCAAGAGCCGGGCGCGCCCGGCCACGGCGGCGACCTCCGCCCTCGGGGCGGCCCCGCCGCCACCCCGCACACGGAACGACCGGTGCCAGGCGAGGCTTGGAGACCCGCGGCCCAGCGGAGACATCGCTCACCTTCACAGTGACAGGGCCACCCCGGGAGGGCGAGGCACGGCACCGAGGAGGAGGAGGAGGTGTGAGGAGGCCCGGCCGCGCTGCCTCAGCCCGCTCCGCTCCGCTCGGCGNCCGGGTCGCTGTGAGGGGTCGGGGGTAGCCCAGGGGCTCCGCGCATTCGGCCCCCATCCCCGGGGGAAGAAGAGCCTGATCCCCTGGAGCGGCTGATCCCTAGAGGGCCCTTTGTTGCCCTAGAGGGTCATGATTCTTCTGCGGGGGTCCCATCTGCTTTGGGGACGCCGATCCTCTGCGGGAGCCTGAGCCCCTCTAAGAGGAACTCACTGGGTGGGTCACACACCAGCGTGTTCTCGGTCACAGGGCTCAACCTGAGTCAAATCCAGTCCTGTCTTGGTGATGAGTTGCAGCTTGGCACCTCAGTGGCACCTTTCACCTGAGATCTCCAACCTGTGATGCTCATGGATCTCCTGAGCTTTGAGATGTGACACATACATAGAGGTGAAAGGCACTAACGAGAGAGAGGGACCTGTGAAAGGTCCCTGAGGCTGTTAGCACCCCATTTGGGACAGATCCATGTTCCCTGGAACTGGACCACATACCCCAAATGTCCAGGTTTTCAGGTCACAGCAAGCAGGTGCTCAGTGTCCCCTGCAGGACTCAGCATCTCCACAGACACATTTCCCCCTCCTGAACACATCAGAAGTGTTCCAGTGTTTCTTGGGGTTTACTTACAGGGAGCAAAGTGTGGGGAATGCCCAACGAAGTCTGGGGAATGACCAGCTATCACTAAACTGCCAGCCCCACATCCTGTGGGAGTCACTGCTTTTCCCCTGGGATGTCTCAGGGCATCCTGCCAGCTCCTTTTCCTGCCAGCCTTGTTTTGTGTGGGAAAGCTGATAGAATCCCAAACCCAGGTACTGCGCTGCTAAGAGTCGTCCCTGCACACCCAGAGGCTGGGGGTGATGTGGCTGTTTGAGCTGCTCTATCGTACATTCAGCCCGAGAACACACGATGTTCCACAGACACCTGAAAGCCAAGAGGGCAGAATGAAACCTCTTTGTTCACACACCTGCTCACGAGCTCTCAGGATCCTGTGCCAGGGCCGGCAGTGAGGGAACACCAGGCCAGCAGGCACACAGGTGTGACCCCAGTGCTTTGCACACTTGGCTGTCCTGCACAGGGGTCCTCAAACACAGGTGTGACCCTGTCACTTCAGACACTTGGCTGTCCCACACGGGGCTCCTGCCCTCGATAGCCATGCTGCGGGCACACACCTGCCCCCCCGGCTGCCCCCGTGCACCCGTCTGCCAGGCTGGCCACCAGCCAGCTCCCGTTTTGGTTGCTCCATTTCACTCGAGCAGCAGTGCCAAGAAGCCCTTTGCAGAAGCTACCTGAAGAAAAGCCCAGCGAAACGAAAAAATCCTGATTCCTGTGCTGTCCCCATTCCCATGCTGCTGTGCTCGAACAGTAGTGAGAGGGAGACAGGGCTGCCCGGGCTCAGCTGCCTCTTAACAAGACCAGTTTTAATTGCCTGCATAGGCTTGAGAACCAAGAAAACCACGCCAGGTCCTGAAACCTCCCTGACTTGATTGCTGAATGAAGACAAGCTTACAGCTGGTAACAGCACCCAGGGGACAGGCTGGGTTCACTCCACGAGCCAGCAGCCCCAGAATGGGCCGATCCCCTTTGCTAATGAAATTGGTATTTCCTAGTGTGACCTTTGTAGCCTCTGAGATGCTGGTCAAAACTCCAACAGCAAATAAAATATTTACTATTCCTTAATGGCTCCAGACCTGAGCTCCTGCTTTAAGAGAGAAGTCAGCAGCAGAAAATGAAGCGAGGATGAATGAACACTGCAGTGCCCGGCACTGAGGTTGTAGGAGCACGGGAGGGGGACAAGGCCATGCCCGGGCAGGTGACACAGTCTTGGCCTGGCTGGCCAGAGCGGGCCAGCTGCTCAGGCCATGGTGCAGAGGGGCCGAGCCGGCCGTCCCCACACGGCTCCTGGAGCGCCTGCCCACGGGGGCAGCCGGCTCCGCTCAGGTTCGCTGCACCACGCTTGGCTGGGCTATTTATAGCTCTGCCGAGGCTCTGTTGAGGCAGCAGATCTGAGCCGTGTGGATCTGGTTTGTGAGCTTTCCAGACCGGGCGGCGCAGAGCCTTGGAACGGAGCCGCCGTTCGCGTCGGGGAGGTTTGTGCTCTGCTCTCAGTGCTGAGCTGAGGCAGGGCAGCTGATGGGGCTCGGCAGGTTTCAAGGCCAGAGCTAGCTGCTGGGTGATGCTTGTCCTGTCTGTCCCACCCAGTGGCAGCCCCCGGCTTTCCCATGGGGGCTCGCATCACAAATACTCTGAGTTGGAAGTGACCCACGAGGATCATTGAGTCCAACTTTTAACCCTGCACAGGACATCCCCAGGAGTCACACCTTGTGGACCTCCTGGTATTTTCCCAGTGCAGAAGCAGCACTTGTCTCCCTCCTGTCCTGGAGAACCCTGTGGGCACCTTCAGCCCAGGGCAGGAGGCAGCTGCCCTGAGGAGCAAAGGGACAAGATATTGAAGAGTGACCCTGAACCCAAATGGTGACAGTCTACAGTCCTCAGAGCTGTCTCCGGAGGCTGCTTCTATAATCCCAGTGTAACCCTATCCCAGTTATATCCTGCCTCCTCCCAAAGCATCTGCAGCAAGAGGAAGCAGAGGAGCCCTGCTCCTGCCTGGCTCAGTCCTGCTCCTTGCACTGGAAGGAGCGTGGCCTTGACAAAGAAAGTGCTTGGAGGATTGATGAAGGGAGATGCATTCCTGAAGAGTGACAAAAGGCATTTGTTTATAAATTCCTCTGAGTGGACTATATAAAGCACTTCACAGAGATTCACAGGAAAAGGGCCTGGCGTGAGAAGCAATTTGCCATCTAAGGCTGTGCTCCTCCTGCTCCGTGGCCACATGCTTCCCCTGGGATGTGTTTCCAATCCTAGGCGTTTACAAGTAAAAAACCACAGACTTTGTGCCCATCTGCCACAAGAAATGCAGAGGTCTGAGATCCAAATGCAGGGCTGACAGTGTGAGTGTGGCTGCAGCATTCCTTCCACCAGCTCTACTTCCATGCTGTACCTCTGCAGAAACATCCTGCACAGGAAATTGTTCTTATTTAACCTAAACTCACTTTGATATGACTCAGCCCATTATTTCTGCTCTGCCGTGCCATGGACGTGGCACACTGACTTACTTTATAGCACAGATCCACAGCAGACAATGGCTGAAATGTCACCTTCATCTCCTGTCCCTGCAGGAATTCCTTCCCTCTCTCCTCCTCCCACATGTCTCCTGCACCTCTGCTCCCCTCCTTTCTCTAGACTCCACCATCAGTCACTCTCTTTGCCAATAATCAATAAAAACAACAGCAGCAGTAAAGCACCTTCTATTAATTCCCCTCTGGAGTAGAATGGAGGGTGTGGGCACCCTGGAGCAGGACTGCTGCTCCATCCCAAGGGGGCTTTGACCACTTCATCATATTTACAAAAGCCCTTGCTCATGGCTGCAGCCCCCCACCAGCATTCTGGCTGGTGGAACCGGGTCCCTCCCTGGCACAGCCCCCCAGGGCTGCCCAATGTGTTATTTTTTACCAGGAGTCAATTGTTTTGGCAAGTGTTTTGCAAAGCGCATTCCGGAGGGTTTGCTCTCCATCCTGGGCTGCTTTGATCAATCTTGTTTGCAAAGCAGTTTCCAGCACCCTGGTTAATGTACGTTATTATCTCCCTGAATCCCTGCTATTGAACCTGGATAAATCCTGTGGAAAAAGAAAAAGCCCTATAAAAGGAAAGGCTCTAAAACCTCCCGCGGGAGCTGCCACCGCTGATGTGGAGGGTTTGGACACCATGAGTGGTCCTTTAACAGCAAGAGCAGCCCCAAGTCCCCTGGTTTATTGCCTGATCCGCAAAGGCTTTCATCCCAACGTGAGACCAGAGTGCAGGAATACCAGACACGGGACTGTCCCCCAGGCTTCCCAGCTGGGAACTGCTGTGGAAGCAGCCAGGCAATGGCTGCAGTGGTTGAGGTGTCCCTGCCCAAGGAGAAATGTTCCTCTGTGGGACTAGATCCCACACTTCCCAGCAGCATCACACATGGGGCTCTGAAACCCCAACGCCAGCATGGCCTTTCCCTGGCTCCAGCGTGCAGGGGGCCATCGCTCCTCGTCTCCCCAGGTCTGTCCTGGAGCAGAGGCAGCTGCAGCGTGGCACCACAGCAGGGCAGCCTGGGCTTATCTCCAAGGCAAACGGGCTTAAAAATGTGACAGGCTATAGACGGCTTTTTGTCTAAACCCTGCGTGCCACAAGGCAGCGCGTTCCTGCCATCCCACAGGCATGAGAGAAAACACTCCACGACTTGTCAGCCTTATTAATATGGATTCAGGTCAGCTGCTCCCTGCAAGTTTTTGTGAGTGACTCGCGGTGTGCAGTTCATGCAGGATCCATAAATAAGGACATCTCTCTGGAATCTTGGCAGGGTCGTATGAGCACAGGGATGTAAGAACTGCCTCAGTGCATGCAGGGGGATGAGGGCTGAGACGCCATCCAGCCCTCTGCTCCCAGCTCCCACCACCCCAGCCCAGGCTCCTGGACCAGCTGGATGCACTGAGGGCTGGCAACTCCCTTTAATCTGATCTGTCCTGAACAGAAAAACAGGTTTGGAGACAACAAAAACACTGAAGGAAAGGTCACATCAAAGCCACGTGCTCTGTGACCGTGGGCCTTGCAGGGCTCCGAGTCAACCATGGCGCAGGGGTTGGGGACACAGACTCGGTGCTTGCAGGGCCAGGATGATGGGCAGTTTTACTTTGAGTTTCTCCATTTTTCTTTTTCTGTGCTCCCTCCTTGGGCTGGTGCTCCAGCACAAGACCTACACCACACATGGTTTATCTGCAAGGCGTCCTGCCTGCACATCAAAGGCTTCCTACATTTTTAAAGCTGGAAGGGCTGTTGTGATCATTTACTCCACCCTCCCGTGAGCCACAGCACTTGCCAAAGCTGGGTTCCTGTGGTCACACAGAGCACAGTGCTGCCGTCAGAGGAGCTGGGAGGTGCCAAGACATGCCAGTGGCTTTGGGCTAGCTGCAGGGTGGGGGTTTCTCCTGCCTCACTTCGGCACATTCACGTCAGCCACGTCCCCATGCTGCGCTCCCTCCACTCTGCCACGCTCCCTGCTCCTTCTTCCAGCCACGGGCTGCAGTCCCCAGGGAATTCCCTGTTCTGGGAACACACTGGGTGCTCACCAGTGAACCTACTGGGAAACCATGTGTAAACCACTTGGTGCTCATGCATGAAATGATTGAGCAGTCATGCACAGGCTAATTAGGCATTTGTATGCCAAATAACGGGTGCTCATGCGTGAACTGCCCGGGTGCTCATGCATGCCCTGATCGGGGCTCATGGGCACAGGAAGGAGCCATCCAGGGATGCACTGACCCGGCTTCCCTGCAGGAATAACCCTGCACCTGTGCGAGCTCCAGCTGTGAACCTGTGCGTGCTCTGCAGGATCAGTTTGGATGCTGATGCATGGCCTCCTTGGGTGCTGAAATGCAAATTACCCGGGCACTTGTGCGTTCCCTGATTAGACACACATGCATGACTTAATTAGGCACTGGACTGCCTGTTCACTGGGAACAAGTGGAGCCCAGCACAGTGACAGCCCCACACAGGGCAGGCAAACCTGCCAGCGCCGAGCGCGGGATGGTGTGGCACCAAAAATCCCTGCTGGCTCCCCCAGCGTGTGTGAGCTGGTGGCTTTGCCTCCCCAGCAGCCTTGCTGGCACACACCAGCCAATCTCACACCTTCCCCCGAGCTCCCCGGGGCGTAGGAAGGAGCTACTGCTGTACAGACAACTTAAACCCTGTTCTGGCACAGCTTAAATACAAGAATCTCCAAAAGCAGGAGACAAGGTCTCCACTGTGTAGAATAATTTAGGTCAGTCTCACTTCTGCAATGATTTATTTAAGCTTTAGCAGTTCCTGGCCCAAGTGAGGGGAAAAAATGAGGGAAAAAAATAGAATCCCCCATATTTACACTATTTTTCTGTAATGTGTATCTTGTGGAAGCTATAGCCTCATCTGCCAGCACCACTTTAATCCAGGCCTGCAGACATTTCCACCACACACTCACATTTCTTAGGACTGTGCTTCAAATTGGAGCAACTTGTTGAGCACAAAATCTCAGCCTGGAAAAGCTCTCAAGTGCTTGCTTCTCCCTGGAAAGTATGTCTTGTACTTCGATCACTCTGAGGCTTTACCAGAAATGCTTTTGCCTCCCTGCAGTTGAAAAAACTGCCATTTGAGAGGGCTCAGAAGCAAAGCAGCCAGAAACAACCCCCTGTGGTACAGCTCCAAAAACCATATCCAGGGAACAGCCTGGGAAAGCAGGACCTGGATGGGTGTTGGAGGTGATGCCTAGCTGGGCAGCTGTGTATTTCAATGTACATAAATGCATACAAATGTGTATAAATGCATCTATACCAGGCAGGTACTCACTGGCTGGCCTTGGGCTGGCATCACTGAAAGCTGGGGCCAAACCCCCTCCTGCCCTCCTTGCCAGCCTGGCCATGCTGATGCTCTCACTGAACTCTACAGAAGGAGCTGCAATCAGCTGACCTGATCAATAAATACACATTTTATACAACCCTTAAGTCTGTAATATCTCTGTTTATAAGAGGCCACGAGGGATTTTGTTTTAATTAGAGGAATGCTTAAGGCTACTCTGCCTCCTGCTTAATCAGCGTTGGAAATGCAGAGGGAAGGGCTGTCCTTGTGCAGGGCACTGCTCTGAGCCAGCACAACACAAAGGCTCAGTGAGGGCACGAGGGCAGGAGCAGGGAGAGAGGGGAGCACAGCCCATATCCACCTCCATCTGGCATCTCCAGGACGAGCCAGGAAAACTCCTATCTGGAGCTGCAAGTGCATCCCATGCCCTGCTTGACAACTCCCAGGGTGGGAGTTACTGGGCAGGGTCCAGCCCCATCCCTGGTCTGAGGAGATGGTTATCGTGGATACACAGGGAGGGTTGTCAGGAATGCACTTCATGGCCAGCAAAGAGCAGAGGCTTCCAGCCAAACATTGCCAAAGTTTGCAAAGGTGGTGGTTTTCTTACGGGAATGTCACAACTGCTTAGGTCCCACGGCCCGGGAATACCTGTGGGAGGAGAGCACAGCTCTGCACAGACATGTGGCCTTGGGAACAGCTCTCGGTGCCCTGGGACAGCTCTGCCCCTGTGCTGGGATCCAGGTGAGCCTCCGTGCTGGGGTCCAGGCCAGCCTGTGGTCAGCCACCAGCACACACACCTGGCTTTGCCGCGGAGCACCCAGAAGCCAGCGGACACCCAAAGCTGTGCCCTCAGTGTAAACCACCAATGCAGGGGTCTGGAAGATGTATTTCCAGCTCCTTCCAGTCCCACCAGTGCCCAGGGGCACTTCAGCCCCAGTCCATCACAGTGCTCAGCTCGTGTTTAACTACAAGGAAGCATGCAATCACTTTGAGAGGATAAGGAGGAATGAAAAGGGGAATAATAAACAAAAATGAGCCCTAGAGGAGAAAAACTGCTCGGTGCCAGCATTGATGCTCTTGGAGCAAGCAGAAGGGGAGGTGCTGCTTTGTGCTCACCCTTGGCCCGGCAGCACAGGTATTGTTTGCTGCTAACAGCAAAAAAGCCTCACGGGGATGCCACACGTGAGTGTGTGTGTGTGTGGGGAAACCCTCTGGAACAGGAAGACAAATGAAGAAGCAGGAAAGTCCTTGGTATGCCAGGACATTATCCAAAGCCTTGGATTTATGGTTAACTGGTTCCCATGGAGGAACTGCAGCTTTTACTGGTGCTGCAGCTCCCTGCCCTTGCCAGCCCAGGCTCCTCATCCCAGGCAGCTTCTGCTCCATGGATCCTTTCTTTCTCCTGTGTATTTCAGAGAATAAAAATATTAATATGCTTCTTGGGAAATGATCAAATTAGTATCCATCTTTCATGCTCTAAATGACACGGCTGACAAAGACCTGATATTCCTATTTACTGCCCTCAAGAAGCTGTACCTAAAAAGCCTATTAGGAAAAGGAAAAAAATAGGTTATATTTCATGTTTTAGTTGGGCTACAGTGGTACAGCAAGTCCAGTATTATACACAAATCAAATTGTCTTGTTTTTTTTTGCACTGCAGAGCAGAGCATGGAACAGCTGCTGTTGGGGCTCCACTCCTAATTTCTAACACATCTTTCAACCTGCTCATTTAAAAGCACTTACTTTGCATCCTTCTCCTTAAGAATTAATGGGATGTGAACCATGAGGTTTCCTAGATTAGGAATGTCTGGATAATAAACTGCTGTGGAACAGGATTTCCAGTGGGAGCAGAATCCTTTCAGCAGTACCTGGGCACTGGGATCAGCAAACTGTTCCGGACCTTGGCGGCTGCTCCCACGCTGGCCCTTTTGTAAACATTGAGTTTATTTTTCCTCGTTTATTTGCCTTTCATTGAGCTCTGACAGGAAAAATATATGGCTCAGTGTCCCTCCCACCCTGGTCTCTGTGAGATTTTGTTTCACATGGTTATCACAGTCCCTCGTCTCTTCCAGTGTTTACAGAAAGTTACAGCTCCAAAGCTTTATTTGTATTTAAAACTACTCTGCTTGAAACCAATCTTAATGCATTTCTCTCTTGTTGTAGCTCCTTGTGTAAATAAAATCAGCAAGCCCACACTGATGCCACAGGGGCCACATGGTGCTGAAAGCCCCGAGTCGGGGAGGGAGCGGGAACGTCGGCAGCGCTGCCAGCGGCTCTCCACGGAAAGCTAATGGAAAACCTCCTTTTAAAAACCACTCAGGCCTGGCAAATTTGGGTTATTTCTGGAGAACAAAGAGGTCCAGCTCTATCCACGCTCCCAAGGCTTGGCTGGGTGGCATGGCCCCCACAGAGACATCCCCGGGATGAGTAAGCGCAGAGCTCCCGCTGCCCGTGGCTGTGCCACGGCCCTGCGGTGTCCTGGCGGGGATGGTGACAGATGCCACCCGCCAGATAAGCAGCTATCAATACCTCTACTGGACAAACACCGTTTCAGTTCCCTGTGTCAGGATGGCACCACTCACTCCAAGCTGGAACACAAGTGGTGGGCAGGGAAGTGCCAGGAGGGGCCAGTGAGCTCCCGGTGCGCTGCAGCAGCGGCTCCTCACTGGATCCCAGTGTCCATGGCTCAGCTGGCTGTGTGCCACACACCTGCAGTGTGGGAATGCATCGAGGGGAAAGGAGGCAACTCCAGGAAAATGCACAGGGAAAGAAAAACAGCAAAAGGAAAAGGAGCAGCTGCAGGAAAACCCTCGCTGCCCAGTCCCTGCCAAACTGCGAGGTTCCCTCCGGAATGAGCGACCCAAATGGATTTGCTCCTTTCCACTTGTTTGTTCCTTAGCAGGAATAAATGTTAGCAGGTTTATTTACATTGACAGTTTGCATTCATTTTCCTCCCTCTCCTCGTCAGGCCTTGGAGCATCCCACCAGGCAGGGAGAGGGAAGAGCAATGCAAGCAGCTGCCACGATATTTGGTGACAGCGGGAGGCAGGGAGCACTGGCAGAGCTCTGGAGGAACAGAAATGTCTTCCCAAGGAAATAAATCCATGAAAATGGATTGGGAGGGCTCACTGAAACTTTCTGGTCTGTGCTAACTGCTGCCCCTTTCCCTCCCAGCCATGGTGTGCTGGCATGTGGGAATTGCTGCAAATCCAAGTAACGTGAAAAGAAGACAGCAGAAATCACAGCAAACCCATAATTTTTATTATTTTTAATTTTTTTAAATTAACCTTTTATTGCTACCAGCCCAACAAATAACCACACCCAGTTTAACTGATTCTGCTTCCCTGTGCCCCGTCACTCTGCTCCAGGGGCCTTGGATCTGAGCACGGGGGCCAGCTGTGTGGTCTGGCTGCTCTCACAAAGGAAGAACAGCAGGGTTTTGGGAACTAAAGAAATGAGCATTCCCAATCCACCTGGGATGGTTTGAATTCCGGTGGTGTTACCTCTGCTCGCCTGGCTTTTCTCCTTTAAGTCTCCACCCATGTGTGTCCTTCTGGGCTGGCTTCCAGGAAAAATTCCCACTGGCAGTGTGCTGTGTTTTCCGTTTGCATCCAGACATGCCCCAGCATGTGCAGAGGAAATCTCTTTGCTTACAGTTAAATCTGCATAAACAAAACGAGCTCTGTCACCATCCACTGCTATGGGAATTATTTTCAAGCTTGCACACACTTTCCTTGTCTTATCTGAAGCTCAGAGTTTCTCTGAAAAAGTCTGACTGGTGGTTTTGCATCTTTTTCCTACATGCAAAAACAGTTTGATCACTTTGAAGCACTATTTTAAATGGACACACACACCCCTCCAAAATACCAGCTTTGTATTTCACCTCCAAAGACACAACCTGTGTGGTTTCAAGTTACTGGTGAAATGCCAAGGAAACCCCTCCAGCAGCAGATTCCAAAGGACTGTTACAGGAGGGAAATGGCAAGTTTGGACAATTCACTGCTCAGTTCTCAAAAAAAAAAACTACTTCAGATGCCTCTTAAAAAACCGACCCTTTTCTCCCAAACAATCTGAGCTTTGATGAACTGTTATTTTGCAACACAGTGAGATTAGTCAGGACTAATCCCAGCTGGATGGCTCTGCAGCAAGGATTAGGACAAACAGGTTCTCTGTGACAGAGCTGGGCGATGACAGGCGTGGGCCACAGCCCCAGCCCTGCAGCTCTGCTTGGGAAACCTCCTGCTTCCCAAGTTTCATCAGGAATAACAATAAGCAATGATGTGATATGGGTAATGTTTGCTTTATTCTCCCTTGGAAAGCCGTGGTTTCCATTGCTCCCATTTTGAGAACAAAAACTTGTCATTTTACAGTAGTTGGCTTCTTTTTTTAGCAAGATTATTTGCCTTTGCCTTCCCAGTAATTTATTTTCTACATAGCTTATTAATTCCCCACGTATGTGTTCTGCTAGAAAGCCAAAAATGACTCTGAGAAATAAGCATTGTGCAGCATATCCAACTAAAAACTCCACTGATAACACAGACCTAAGGAAGGTAATGAGGAAGAAAACATCTGATACTTCCATAAAGAGACACTTCATTAAGGTAATTAAGAGAATCATTTGAAGTAGTTATGAGGATTATAAAGACACAAAAGAAATTATGCAACAGGGTTTTCACCAAGCAAGCAGACTTACCATTGGTTTATGATGCCTTTAAGAATAACTTTCAGTGGTTTTAATGAGTTTTTGAAAATAGAAACTCATTTCTTGGCCAAGGATGGAGTTTCCCTACACCTGGGAAAAGCATAATCAGGATCTTTGTGGGCTTTTTTGTTTTTTTTTGTTTTGTTTTGTGGGGAGGGGACTTGTTGGGTTAGCTGATTTAACACATCTGTGAGGGCTTTGTGAAAATACAGAGTACTCCAGTTATTTTAAACTGTCTTTATTCAAAGTATAATATTATAAACATAACACATTTGGATATTTTCGTCCTGCTTCTTCCCCAGGATATCCTTTTTTGCCTTGAGTCTGTTTTTCATGTGACCCTACACTAAACCTTCATAAATGCACTATATAGAACATTCTTCAGCAGGAGCACGCAGCCCTCAGCGGTGTTCTCAAATGTATCCACTTGGGATGCGACTTTGCCTCAATTTTTAACGCTTTTTGTCCCTCCACTTTTATTAACTTAGACACCAAGTCAAGTCCATTCCCGGTTTGTTTTGCCCAAGCTCATCATGCTCAGCTGCAAATGTTGGATGCAAGAGCCCCCAGTAAGCACCCTGTGGGTTCAGCAATGGGAAACACACCGCGAGCGGGGCAAAACCCCAAACGCGAGAGGTTTAAATGCGGGCTGCAGCCGCTGAAGGAGATGCGTGCGCTCGGTGCCGCCTCGCTTCCCTCAGCCCCGGGGCGGCCATTTTGGGTCCTGCCCCCCGGGGAGCGGGCACAGCGCTTCTGTCCCCGCGGCACGGCACACCGGCACAGCGCGTTGCACGCGGCCCTTCAGCCCGCGGTGGGGCCACCCGGGGGGCACCGCGGGGACACGTTGGGGACACGTTGAGGACACCGCGGGGACAGCGCCATCCCCGCCCGCCCCGCGGTGCATTGTGGGAGGCGCCCCGCGCTTGGCGCCAAGCGCGCCCGCCGTCCCGCGCAGTGCATTGTGGGGCGCGCCCACCCCGGCCGGGCCTAAAGGCGCGGGGCGCCGCACCGGACGTGACGCCACGCAGCCTCCGCCGTTTAAGCCGCTGCCGGGAGGCGCGTCTTTCACCCGCCGCAGGGACCGGAGGCTCTCCACGGTACAACCCCGCTCCCGCAGCCTCGCGCCCCGTAGCTGCGCCATCAGCACGGACTCGCTTTCTCCCAAGCGGCAAGAACCGAGGGACTACTTTGCGGTGGAGCCGCGCATGCGCGGGGCGGAAGAGCGAGGGCGCGGCAGCGGCAGATGCGTGCGCTGCTGATCCGCCGTGAGCGCGGGCGGTGCTGCGGCCGGTGCTGCGTCCCGGGGTGAGATCGGTGCGCGCAGAGGCAGCGCGAGCGGAGCCGCGGGCGCCATTTTGAAGCGGCGGTCGGGGGAGGTGACGAGCGCTCCGAGAGCCCGGCCCGG
>VXAX01006291.1:55132-68446 GCA_013399835.1 Leptocoma aspasia
AGGCGGCGGCGGCGGCGGGGGGGGAGGAGCCCCCCGGGGCAGGTACGGCCCCCCGTCCCGGCGCTCGGAGTACAGAGTGATCGTCTCGGGTGAGTCATTGCTTTCTCTCAGCCTAAGTGCTCCCCCGGGGTCCTGCGGGCGCGGTGCTGCTGCGAGCTTCTCTAAAAAGCGCGGCCCCGTGTGCTTCGGGAGGGGAGGAGTGATGTGCCCCCGATGCTGAGCGTTGCTCTCCTTCCCTGCACCTTTGCTGCTGCTGCTGTAATAAGGGAGGTGAGCCTCTAATTCGGTTTTAAAGTCACGTCTTGTTTTTTCTGTAGGGCTGCCTCCAAGTGGAAGTTGGCAGGATTTAAAGGATCACATGCGTGAAGCAGGTGATGTATGTTATGCTGATGTTTTCCGAGATGGCACTGGTGTCGTGGAGTTTGTGCGGAAGGAAGACATGACCTACGCTGTGCGAAAGCTGGATAACACTAAATTTAGATCTCACGAGGTAGGTATCACACTTACTTTCTTTGGCCAGAATTGGATACAAGGGGCTTAACAGTAGGATTTGAAGGTAAGGAATGCGTGGTGGTCATTGTGTGGTTACGAAGCAGCTAAATAAGTGTGTGGTCAGGCTGGACATAGACGTGTAAGCTGTGCTGTCTGTCCCGGCCGTAGTAACGCTGTCTGCAGTCTGTCAGCATGCCTGAAACATGGCCCTGAAGCCTCGACGTGTCAATCGAAAGTTCTGTCTATCCAATAGGGAGAAACTGCCTACATCCGTGTTAAAGTTGATGGCCCAAGAAGCCCAAGCTATGGAAGATCTCGGTCCCGCAGCCGTAGTCGTAGCAGGAGCCGTAGCAGAAGCAACAGCAGAAGCCGCAGTTATTCCCCAAGAAGAAGCAGAGGATCTCCACGCTACTCTCCCCGCCACAGCAGATCCCGATCTCGTACATAAACATCACTCTAGCTCTGATCTTTTTGTAGAACCCCATGTTGTACACAGTTTTCCTTTACTTAGTACAGTCTTTCATTTTTTTTTTTTTAAAAATTCCAACTGTTTTACTCGAATTGGCTGAAGTGTTGAATTGCATTCTTGTGTAAAATCCCTAGTGAGTATTTGCTCCTCGACACCGACATTCCCCTCCTGTCTTTGGTAAATTGTATTTTAATTGCTGTCAGTCAGGATTGTTCTGGTTTAGTTCTAGTTCAATACCAACATTCTTGGAGCTGTGGTATTGCTGTGTAAATGTCTCAGTGTTCCGCTGTGGTCGAGACGAGCTGGGGATGTTGGGATGTTTGTGGCTAACTTGTCTCTTCTGGGGGATCTTACATTTTATCTTGCCTTTTCGTGTGTCTTTCTGTAGACATATCTGAAGAGATGGATTAAGAATGCTTTGGATTAAAGGATTGTGGAGCACATGTCAATCATTTTAGGATTGTCAAAAGGAGGATTGAGGAGGATCAGATCAATAATGGAGGCAATGGTATGACTCCAAGTGCTATTGTCACAGATGAACTTGGCAGTATTGACCTTATACTGAGAGACAGGGGAATTGAGGCCGAGCACCTACGTGTCCCCACGTGTTGCTTCAGGCATGTTCTCGTGACCGCAGGCTGCGATTGCTCTTCTCTTCTAAAACTTCCTTCTCTGGGGGGGCAATTGTGGCCAAATCCCTGCTTTTGTAATTCTCTATTCCATTCTAGTTTTTTAAAGGAATGACCGGGGCCGGGGGGGGGAAGTATTGGTTTGTTTGGTTACAAGTGTCCATGTCCGTAGTATCCGTACACTTGTAGTAGAACTTGCAATCAGAGTATAATATCAATACTGCTAAAATCTGCATGTCCTCTGTGTGACTGATACAGCGTGGCTGTTGCATTTTTATAAGTACCAGAATGAAAGCAAAATAAAAATAGCAAACCTAGTGGGGAATAATTTAAGTCTCAGCCCTGCCCCCTCAGACTAATTCACGATTGACTCACGATCCGTGTGAAAACACCGATTGTTAACGTTCCCTCCAGCTGGGAGTGCAGCTGTAGTCCAGCCATTCCAATAGTAGGTGGATAGACCGAGCAGTTAAAGCTTTTCCAGTTTAGTAAAACCATTTTTTACAACCACAAAACCTCGTACCCACCAATGCGCTGAGTATGTTGGCATTTCCAGTTGACATATTGTAAATATTTACAATGTTTCCTCCAAATAGTAATTAACATTTCTAAAGAAATTATCTGAGCATCACCATTGGAAAGTTTGTTTTGGGGAATTGATAGTTATTACTGTACATCTGAATTAATTGATGGCAAACATAACTGATCATTCCCCAGAATCCTATTTTTTCATTACAGTATCTAACTTTTTGCCTCCTCTTTTTTGGTTTTGCTGGTTATAAAGGTTTGGATTGGAGAGGGCTCACTGGATCCCAATCCTTGGAGCTGGATCATTGGATTCAAATCATAATGTGGATAGGATAGGGAGGCTGAATTACAAGGATTCATGGAGCGGGATCAAATTACCAGGAACATAGGAGTGGATTCCTGCCCCAACCAAACCGCATTCGTGTGGATTTTTTTTATTCAACTCAATTGGCTATTCCAAAGATATTTTTTTTCCTATTTTTGACGATTGGAGCCCTTAAGATGCACGATGGAGTTTTGCATTTTTTTGGTAAAAGGAGCAAAGCGAGGACCTGGAGAGGTACGCTGGAGCAATCTCCTTGGAAGGATTCAGCACGAGTAGATGGTAAACCTTAAAGGGGAAAAAGGGGGGTTTGTTTTAAAAAAAAAAAAGTAAATAAGTCATTTCTCTAAATTTAAAGACCAAAATTGGAGTTAAAGATGAAGTAGGTTTCAATTGGCCATTGCTTTTTTTTCTTCGACAAATAAAATTTTTACAAAAACACGCCCCGTGTCATCGCTGGTCGCAGTCTCGCCCTCGCGTTGGGGATCTGGACAAAAGCCTTTTGTGTGGAACAGAGCTGGAGTGTTCCACAGGAAACATCCATGTTTGAGCTTCTCCTCAATAGAGGATCAGTTCCCTGGGAAATGGGTGGAATTTGGTCAGTGGGGAAGGGAAAAGAATGAGTTGTCCGTGCTTAAGGCAGGGAGTGTTGATAGATCACGTGGGGAAAACGGGAGATTTGTGGGGTTGTCCTGGGGATGAATGGGGGCAGAAGTGGTCGGTGTGGGTGGATGGAGCAGGAGTTGGGATCCTGTGTAATCCTTGAGCCGTGGGCAGGGGGAAGTGCACCCCTGTGACACCCGTGGCCAGGCTGGACACAGCACCTTCCCCCGTGGGAGGAGCTGTGGCCCTGGCGAGGGTGGGGTGGCAGTTTCCAGAGCAGTTTGTTAGGATGTGGGGAACGAGGAAGGGCAGTGGGGGCTCCATGGCACGTGGGGACGAGCTGGGGCAACAAAGGTGAAGTTTGGCCCAAAAACCCCAAACTCTGCTGGGAGCTGATCTGTTCCATCACCAGTGGTGAAGGAAGGTGAAAGTGATTTGAAAGGGTACAGGCCTGCTCAGGGTGTTTCACAAAGCAAAACCTGAAGAGTTTGGTGTGCCAGGACTGGAGTTTGGAGAGGATCCCCCTCAAAGGACCCCGGGGAGGAGGAGTGAAGGACCCTGGGTGACCGAGGGATCACTGTCTCCACTTTGGAATACAGGTTTTAGTTCTGAGCCAGAACAGGCAGAGCTGCTGGCTGTAAACACGTGTAAAAACATGTGGAGCACCAATTCCAGGGGCGATTCAGCCAACTAGGAAATGGAATTCCCTGTACAGGGGAGCACAGGCTGTGTGCTGGGGTGCAGGAGGGCTGGAAATCAGAATTCCCTGATTCCCTGTCCAAGGTGTGCACTGCAGGTGCAGGAAGGCTGTAATTGTCAAGCCTGCTTCAGGCACCAGGGAGCCAGTGGGTGCAGGATGTGCTCCAAGTTTCACCTGTGTGTGGATCAACTACTGGAGCAGGAGCTGCGTGAGGATTGTTTACTCCTGAGATTATCTCAGTGGTTTGGGTCACCCTGTGGGTGCTCCAGGAGGGCACTGGCACACAGGAAGAGGAGGTGGGAACACAGTGTTCTCTGCTTTGGGATTTGTGGAGTGTCACCTTCCTGGAAAGCTGCTGAGGTGGAGTCTGACAGAGCCTGTGGGGACCAGACCTGTGCCAGAAGGGAGCAGAGCTCTCCTGGGCTCTCTCTCGTTTTGGCTTTCCCCCTCCAAGGCGAGAGCTCAGGTCACTGCAGGAGGAGCTGCTGGTCTGTCCCTGCCGCAGCATCACCCACTCACTCTGTTCTCCGTGTCCCAGCTGTGGTGTTTGTGAAGCATTTCAGATCTGTAATAAATCTGTTCCCAGTGTGGAGCTCTCGCGCATTCCCTTTTTTCCTGTAAAATTGTTCCTGTCACTGTGCTGCGAGCAGCCAGCCAGGCAGTGCTGGAGCAGGGAGACCACAGGGTGAAGCAAGGCTTTCCCCAAGTGCCCTGTGTTCTAATTTCAAATTCTGATCCCGTGTGTTCTACCGTCCTCGGGGGGAACATCATGTTCTCTGATTGACATAAAATAGAGGAATTAAATTAATATCTCAGAAGTGTGCTGTGAACCAGGTTTGACAGCATTAGGAGAAGTTAACTGGAGGAGGCTGTGCCTCTGGACACACTCTCAGTTTTTAATTATACCACGTTATGAGTTCATTAACATTGTGACAGAGATGGTGAGGAGTCGGTGAGTTTTGGGAGCAACACTCGTGCCTGGCACAACCCGGGGAGCCCGGTGCCACCTCTTTTGCCCTCCAGCTTCTCCAAGGGTGAAAGGGAATCTGAGTAAGTGCCTGTTTGACTTCCCCCGTGGGGAATCTGCTTCCTAGGAGCCATCCACTGGCCCGGCTGGGGCTGCTGGGCAGAGCTGGCATTGATTTTAATATCCTGGTGCATTAGTGGGAGCGGGCAGGCAGGCAGCCACGGGCTGTTCCACCAGCACCTCTTCCGGGAAGGTGTTTGCTAGGATTTCAACAGATGCCAAACAAGGCACCAGGTGTCTTCTTTCATCAACGTTTTCTTCCTGAAACCAAATGCTTTGAGAGTCCATTCTCTCTGAAGAAGGTGGAAAAGAGGAAATGGAATTGCCTTTGTTAAAGCGGAGGGGACACCCAAATGTAACCGCCTCTCCTAAATCGTTTTTCCCCCCAGAATCAGGTGGGGGTTTCTGCTGCACCGCGCGTTCCTGCAGGGAATGTGCCTGTTCCGATGCTCCTGCTCTTCCCATAGTGCCGCTTTGTTGCTACAACTGAGGGCGATTGTGCGCCCCGGGGCTGCGTGGCCTCTCTGTGCAGCTGCCCGGCAGCCCGGCCCGATACTGCCTTCTTTGTGCCAACGCTTCGGGAGCGCCCTGGAGAGGGAGGGAATCTCTCCTCCTTAATTGCACATCGTCCTGATAGCCCCGTACTTAATATACCCAACGCTAGCTCCGAAATAGAAACGGTTAGAAAACTTGTGGTTTCTCCCAGAAACCACAGTTTGGGGTTTTTTTTCTGTTATTTGTTTGGGTTTCTTTTTTTTTCTAACAGAAACTTCTGCTTTAGAACAGGGGATTCTTTCATTGATCTGTGTGCGTTGGTTGTGCCGTGAGGTTTCTTTCTCCTGATAACAGCGGAGTTTTTAGCTGTGCAGCAAAATTAGAGTCATTTCTAGATCGGCTTAAAACAGCCCCAGCTTTGGTGAGAGTCCCCCATGCCGAGTGCAGGATGATCCTCGCTGCACCTGCACGGGCAGAGCAGTTTAGCTGAAATTGCGGTTGGAGCGGTTTCAAATAGAAAGCTGAATTATTAGGAAAAATGGAGATTCCAGGCAGTTCCCTGTGTAATAAACGTTCCCTAGAATCCTTCTCCCGCACGCCTGAAGGTGAGTCAGTGATGTACCCACCCGCACTGCGTGGTCCTTGCAGGGCTTTGTCCTGCCCTGGCGGAGCTGCGGGATGGGACGGGCACCGAGCCTGGCAGAGTCATGGGACACAACGGGCACGGAGCCCGGCAGAGCCGCGGGATGGGCACGGAGCCCGGCAGAGCTGCAGGACAGGATGGGCATGGAGCAGGGCAGAGCTGCGGGATGGGATGGGCACAGAGCCTGGCAGAGCTGCAGGACAGGACGGGCATGGAGCAGGGCAGAGCTGCGGGATGGTCCTGGAGCAGGGCAGAGCTGCAGGATGGGATGGGCACAGAGCCTGGCAGAGCTGCAGGATGGTCCTGGAGCAGGGCAGAGCTGCAGGATGGGATGGGCACAGAGCCTGGAAGAGCTGCAGGATGCGATGGGCACAGAGCCTGGCAGAGCTGCAGGATGGCTCTGAAGCCCGGCAGAGCCGCAGGACAGGCACGGAGCCCAGCAGTGCCGTGGGATGGTCACAGAACCTGGCAGGACGGGCATGGAGCCTGGCAGAGCTGCGGGATGGGATGGGCACAGAGCCTGGCAGAGCCGCAGGATGGGCTGCAGCCTCGCCTGGCGCTCCCTCACTCTGCTCCTGGGGGCTGAGGGGGACCTGGCTCACCTCTGCGTCCCCTCCCGCCGGGCGGGCTGGGTGGATGTGCCGCTTGCAGAGCCATTAACATAATTTTATGCACTAATTTGTGTGATCATTAAAGAGTCGAGCAGGGCATTGTTCACATGAGTAATTACCTCTATATTCTAATAGCTCTAATTCATCCCTTTGGTGAGTTTCGTGTTTCAGTGACTCAGCCACGATTCACGCTTCGGGTCCTGTATTTTTTTAAGAAATGCCCGTTTCTCGCATGACTTGGTTGCCCTCTGCGCAGCTGATGACGTGACAGATCCTGACGAGCTCAGACCACGCGGATGCCGACCTGGGATGATTTGCCAGCGTGGATCCGGGGCTCTGGGGCTGGCTGCATCCCACGGGGTGTTTGACTGGCTGGGATGCTGCGGAGAGCAGCTGCCAGCGGAAATTCAAACACGAAAAACTTGGCAGTTTGCTGAACTCTGGGTATTTTCCTTCTGACAAAAGGCAGGGCTGTATTTTTGTCGTGATTTTTCATACAAGATGAAACATGGGGAAAAAAATTCCGCTGTGCAGGCTCTGGATCCATTGATTCTCCAGCCTCACACGTGTGTGTCTACAGTACCCAGGGTGCAGGCAGGAGGGAAGGCACGGGGAGCATCATTTTCTGCCTGATTTGCAGGATGACACAGGGTATTTTCCCGACGGCACCGAAATTAATTTGAGGCAGAGCTGCCTGCTACCACCAAAGGTTTTGTTTCCCCCTTGGAAACACGGAGCAAAGTTGGTTCCTTGGCCAGTGAGAGCAGGGATGCTCTGCCCCAGGCTCCGGCCAGCGCTGGATGTTCATCCCTGTGGGATCAGCTGAGCGATGCAGATGAATGCACAAACATTGATTATTTTGGAGACAATCCATAACTGCCAAATGAGATTAAACACCACCCAGGTCCCAGAAAAAAATAAAAGTAAATAGCAAAGAATAAAGAAAATGGGGCACGGCATTGGCAAATGGTCCTGGGGGACCATCTAGCCGAGTATTAATCCCTGCCATCCCCATCCCTGAAGGATTTCGGAGCTCTCTGCTGCTATTAATCGCAGCAGCCCTGCAGGGAAGGTAATGCAGCATTATCCGTGTTTTCCAGCTGTGGCTGGGGAGGAGGGAGGCAGCCGGCTCGGCCGAGCTTTGCCGTGTGTCAGTGAAAGATCAGGGATTAGCGTTAGGATTTCCTCGCTGGCTCGGCTGCTCTAATTCAGTGCTCGTGTTTTTCCCTAAATGCACTGACCTTATGTGCCTGCTGCTGTACATCCCGTGCCCGGGAGAAGCCGGGGCAGATGGTGGGAAGGGGAGCAAGGCAGGAGCGGATGTTTCCCTGCAGTCCCTGGCCCCGCAGGAATTATTACTAAAAATGGTCACTGGTGATTAACCGGAGCAGTGCGCTGCTCAGTAATTGGTAGGGGCTCTGGCTCGGGAAGTTTTTAAATCAAACTGGGGAACAGTTTTCCTGGAGAACAGCAGAGTTCAGCAGGTTCAAAGGCAGAGTGCTGAGGGCAGGGGTGAGCAGGGGTCGGTAGCACTGCCAGGAATGTCCCATGCGAGACAGAAAAAGCTGTGATCTCCTCGTGTCTGTGCACACCCTGTAAATCATAAGTACACACAGGAGCTGTGGCTGCCCCATCCATCCCTGGAAGCGTTCAAGGACGGGGCTTGGAGCAACCTGGTCTAGTGGAAGGTGTCCCTGCCTATGGCAGGGGGGTGGAACCGGGTGATCTTCACTGTCCCTTCCAGCCCAAACCATTCCACCACTCTAGGGTTTGATACCAAGCGTGGGCAATCCCCACCATGTGACACCAGTGCCCAGCCCCGTGTGTGGCTGTCCCGGGCTGTCCCCACGGGTGTCCCCACAATGGGCAGCGGCCGAGACGAGCACGGGCAGTGACCCTGCAGGCCACACCAGCAGCATCCCCGGGGCCAGCGTGGCAACCGAGGGGCGGCTCTTCCTCTCCGTGGGGCGCAGATGACAGCGGCCGTTTTATGGGGGAAAAAAAAAATTAGTTGTGACGGAGATTACAAAAATAACAACAAAAAGCCGCTGGGTGCTGGCGGCGTGGGACAGCTGCGGCGCTCAAGGTGCCAAGCAGAGATTAGCCCAGGCACGGCTGAGGACAAGGAGGTGGCAAGAGATAAGGGCACTTCCCGGCGTGCGGCCGCAGGGCTAAACATAGCCCAGGGCTCGCTGGCCCTCGCCCGCCGGAAGCTCCGAGCGTCTCCCGGCCGGCCACGGAGTGTGCTGGGCCCCGGGGGAGGCAGCCAGCCCCGGGGGATGGTAGCCAGTCCGGGGGAAAGGTAGCCAGTCCCGGGGGAAGGTAGCCAGCCCCGGGGAAACGTAGCCAGCCCCGGGGAAAGGTAGCCAGTCCCGGGGGAAGGTAGCCAGCCCCGGGGAAACGTAGCCAGCCCCGGGGGAAGGTAGCCAGGCCCGGAGGAAGGTAGCCAGCCCCGGGGAAAGGTACCCAGCCCCGGGGAAAGGTAGCCAGCCCCGGGGGAAGGTAGCCAGGCTCGGAGGAAGGTAGCCAGCCCCTGGGAAAGGTAGCCAGCCCCGGGGAAAGGTAGCCAGCCCCGGGGAAAGGTAGCCAGCCCCCGGGGAAGGTAGCCAGCCCGGTGCCCTGCCGGGGACAGCCGGGCTCAGGCTGTAGGACGGCGGCAATCCGCTGCTGCGGTGCCCCAGGAAGAGCAGACAGTGATGGATTGACAGGGCTGGCAAAGATTAGGGAGAATGAGGAAAGGCCAGGAAGGCAGGAAGGGTTTCTCGTGGCTGAGGGGGGACACGGGGTGCAGGAGGTGCAGCAGGGAAGAAAGAGTTGGGGAGCGCTGCGGGGAAGGGAGAGACCATTGCGGGGCAGTTTGCCATGGGAATGCTTTCACCAGGGAACGCTTAAAGCATGGAGTAACCGCGAGGCTTTTCCTGCCTGGCGGGAGCATCGCCCGGCCCTCGGGGAGCCCCGAAATGGTCAGAGTGTGCTGGGAGCTGACACCCAGCTCCGTGCGGACCCGGGGGTCTCCCTGCTGTCACAGCAGCGTGTGGCCCTGGCACCACACCCCCACTGCCCTGGGCATCCCCTGGCTCCTCCAGCTTCCCTCCCTCCCTCCTCCTCACACATCACCGCAGCAACGCGCCTCAGTTTGGGGCTAAAGCCAGGAGAGCAGAGCGGGGAGCAGCGCTCGGCCGTCCCTGCTGAGTCCCGGTGACAACGCTCCTTCCTCAGAGCAGCTCCTCGCTGCTCCTCTCAGTGCTTCAGCCGAGCTGGCTGATAATATCCTGCATCCTATTTCCCTCTTTTGGAAAGTGAAGCGGTCTTTCAGATGCGCTAATTCCGAGAAGGCTCCGGCGCTCTCGGCAGTGGCAGCGCTCCCGCCGAGCCCCGGGGCTGGCTGGGTGGTGGCCCTGGCACGGCACGGGCAGGACAGGGCATCGCTGCCACCCTCGAGGGTGGGATGGAGACTGACTCTGGGCAGCCATCTGGCAAGAGCTTTTCCTTTTCCTTTTCCTTTTCCTTTTCCTTTTCCTTTCCCTTTTCCTTTCCCTTTCCCTTTCCCTTTTCCCATTCCTTTTCCCTTTCCCTTTCTGTTCCCATTTCCTTTTCCCTCTGCCCAGTAAATGGGTTGCCTGTCCCTGCAGCACCTTCCACCCTCGTTTTGCTGCGGGTCAGGGATGCTCATCCAGCAGGTGCTGGGCAGTGGGAGACCATGGGATGCTCTTCTGAGGATGCTGGATCATCCCAACCGTCATTCCAGGGTTGCTCCCCGCAGGCACACTCTGCTTCCACGCCTGCTTCCCGCAGATGTAATTCACTGTCTCTGTTTAGTGTCCCTGATCACTTTGAGAGGGAATCGAGACTGCAAAGAGAGAAACCAGAGAAGACAGAACTTGGGAAGGAGCTGAAGGAAAATTGCCTGCGGGGAGCGCATTCTCAGCACCATCAGCGCAGCTTATTTACACACTCGAGGGCTCTCCAGCCCCACAGAGCTGCGAAATTCAAAGCCCGCTGTGGCACTCGGAGCATGAACAGAAAGGGGTTCCTCTAAAGCTGAAATATCTGACCACAGTTTCTATTGTAAGTGATGCAAGCACACGCTGGCCCAGCAGACCCGGAGCAGGGAGTGTCAGCAGGAGCTGGGGGACGCGCGGTGCTGGCGCTGGGCACAGCGTGGCTGTGGCACCGACGGGCAGCTCCGGTGCTGACCTGTCCCTGCGAGGCTTCCCACGACCAGCCTGGGCACTGGCACTGAGGCAGGAGACACCCAGCAGCGTTCCCTTCCTTCCTAACGATGTGGGAAGTGCCAAGGGAGAAGGAGGGAAGGTTTGAGTTTGGAAAGGCAGAAAAGCGCAGCCTCGGGACTGTGGTAAATGGGCCACACGGTTCCCAGTGCCCTAGAAATTCCCTGTGCCTGCACAGCGGGGTGGCTGCTGATGCTATCGCTGTCCCAGCTCCATGACTAAGGGAGCTGGAAGGTATAAATTAAATAACACAACACTTCAAGCCGCCTGTTATGTGGGTTTGTCCTAAGCAGTGCTGCTTTAATTAAGATGGAGAGCTTACAAATCTAACCTTTGTTTATTCTGCTTGGGGGCATATATAATGTAAATATGTGTTTTCAAACACTGTGGCTTTTTAGACTTCCAGTTATAATTCTGGGTAAAGGAAAGTTCGTCAGGTTTGGCACAGACTTGCCCTTTCTAAATAGAGCTCCTGCGAGTGCTTTCCCCCCGGGGACTCTCCCAGCAGCTGGGCTCGCTCTGCTCCCAGCCCTGGGCTGCGGGACGTGTCGGGGTGAAAGAGGGGCTGGGAGGGCACTGCCCAGAGGGAAGTGGGTTCCAGCTCCGTTTCCCTCTCGTCTGACTTGGCTGCGAGTCTCGCAGGTTTTGTTCCTGTGCCTCTCTCGGTCCTCTAGCTGTGAAAACAAGAACAGAGTTTAGGCGGCTACGTGCTCGTCGGGATTTCTCCGATGAGTCAGTGATACGCTTGGGTAGTTTTCTTAGCCTTTAATTGAAGTGAGTGTGAGCCCTTAACAAAGAGCTCTCCCAAGTCTTCCTTAATAAGCGTTAACAAAAATAACCGAGCGACCGGGAGGGAAATAACCAGGGGTGGCAGTGGTGTCCCCTCCTCGACCGTGGGGCTCCTCCGGGCCCCCCTGGGGACAGTGCCGGGGTCAGAACAGGGCAGGGCACGGGGTGCACTGGGGGTGATCCAGGTGATCCAGCTGATCCTTTTTTACGGCTGGGAAAAACATCTGGGATGAGCAGAGACCATCTCCAGGAGAGCCAGGCTGCTGGAGTGCCGCACTGGCAAACCCCTTTGGCTGTTTTTTTTTTTCTTCTTTTTTTGGTGTTTTTTCTCAGTTAGAGAGCAAGGGCAGTGTTTTGCAGTTTCCAGTGCTGTGCATCAGCACAGAGCTCTACCGTGGTGCAGACAGGGGGATCAAAACCGAGCAGGCTCCAAACTCCCTGAGGCAGGGGGACCCTCGGAGCTGCAGGTGCTCCCAAGCAGGCTGGGCCACTCCAGGCAGCCAAGCCCACACATAGTCACAAACTTCCCTCTGGGGTCACAAGGCTGAGAAACTCTTTTTTTTTGTTTCAAATGCAAACACATTTTGACATAACCACTTGACTCTGGCGCTGGAGTTTCAAGGAAAAAAAGCCTGAGAGGCGTGAAAGAACCGCAGGCATCTCTCGGAACAGAACAACGACTGTTTTGCAACGCTCGGGGAAGGTGAAGAACCGCCCGGGGAAGGCTGAGGAGCAGCGCTGCCAGGTGCCAGGTGACCTGCACAAAGCCACAGCTGAGCTGGGGGGCTGGGACACCCGCTGGGTGTCCCCTGGTCCCTGCTCTGTCCCCGCCGTCCCTCCTCCTTGCTGCACCGAGCCGCGGCTTCAGGACCGGCCTTTGCATTATCTGTAACGGGAGACAAGAAAAGCCACCCGGGTGTCCCACACGGGAGGAAGTCACAGGGGCCAAATTGAGCCCTGCACGCTGCAGCCAGGGTGCCCCGGCCGCTGCTTCCCGCGCCCGGCGCCGCCGAGGCCTCGGATGCTCAGCAGGGATCCAGGCCTGAGCAAAGAGGATTGAGCAGAGCTGGTGGAAAATAAATAATAAAGTGCCCTAAGCCTGTTCTCATCTCCCCAGTGCAAAGGGAGGTCAGGATTAAAACCCCCCTCCTGTGACAGTGTCAAACCTGCCACACTCAGGTGTCGAAGAAATGCTGGGTGTCCCTCAGATGCCACCTGAGGCAGGGCACAGATGTCCCCCGCATCCTTCCCTGTCCTGGGAGCACCAGGGAGGTGCAAGGAGCCGTCCCTGGGCCCCGTCCTGCTGCCTGTCAGGGACGTGCTTGGTGTATGTAAACACATAATTAACGGTACGTATGTATTTAATTGCTCGTGGCTACGATTTGCATGCATGTGCTGCGCCGAAGATGCCTCAGGTACGGGCGAATCCACTCAGCTGGCCCCGCGGAGGCATGCGGGGCTGCGCAGGGTCACCGCACCGCCCGAGCCCCCGCGGGAGCGGGGCCGGGGGACACGGCCCGGCCCGGGGCAGGCTGGCGGGGCCGCGGGACAGGGACCGGCCCGGCCCTCCTGGAGCCCGGCCAGGCGGGGTGCGAGGCAGGGCCGGCCCGGGGAGGCGGCAGCAGCCCCGGAGGGCTGAGGGCGAGCCCGGGTGGGCTGAGGGCGAGCCCGACTGTGCCAAGGTGGTGGCGGCGCCGGGCGACCCCCGGGGCGGCCCCGATTGACACCCCCTCACCTCCGCCCCCGGCGCTGCCGCCCGCCCGCACCCGCGGGC
>VXAX01006291.1:69625-74625 GCA_013399835.1 Leptocoma aspasia
CCAGCACATCACCTTTCTCCAGGTAAAATAATCCTCTTTGCACGTTCCCGGTGGCGGCCGCTCGCTTCCTCACTGCCCTCCTCGGAATTAAACCCAAACCCAACCCGTGACACGAGTTTGAAAACCTGAGTTGAATGAATAAATCCGCCAAGAGCGAGCACCATTCCTTTAGGGAGGAAAAATTCGTCCCTTGCAAGTAGCAAGGGATGAGTCACTCGCTCGGGTTCTCTGCCTCCGAAAACACGCCGGGAATGTTCCGGGGAGCCGGTACCGGGAGCTGGGCGCTGGGTTTTCCGCCTTTTCCTGATGGATGCGGGTGATGCCATCGAGTTTGGCTGAGGTCTGGTGAATTATTTCTCACTCTAGCGGGCAGTTGTGATTCGCACGTAGGGAACTTCACGCTAAGAAGTTAATCTCCTTAGTTTAGGGCCATCTCCCTCCGAGCCGGGGCTGCTTTAGTGCCTTGCTGCCTCCCGGCTGAGCGTTTTCCAGGGGAAATTTCTCCTAGGCTGGCAGGACTGTATTGCAGCAGGCTGAGAAATGCCAAGTAATGCTTCAAGTACGTGTCCGGCTCCTCGCTGCTCGTCCGTGTTTTTTTCGAGGGTGCTGAGTTTTGAAGTAGTGATGTCACACATGCTGATTTAGGAGTCAGCTTTGCTGCTTTTAATTAAGGAGTCAGCAGTTCACTTTCCGAACGTGCGACTCGGAAGCATCTTCATAAAACTGTGACGTGGAAATTTTCCTCTGATTTTTTTTTTCCCCCCCCTCTCTAAATAATAAAGCTTTCAGAGCTGATAATAAATGCTGGATATTGTTTCTTGAGTGGTTTTGTTAAAATCAATGATTTGGGGTGCGAGCGTGCCAATGCACCCAGCAGAAAGCAGCGCTGAGGTAGTCCTGATGTGGCTTTCATTTTTCTTCTTCCCATTCTCACAGCAGCACATCAGCCCTGATCCAGCTGATTAGTTAAAACTAGTTAAAAAGCATGGATTTAAAAGCCTCTCCCCAGTGTCAGTTAAATAACAAATGGAAGTGACTGAATATTCACACTCATTCTTCCTGGGGGGAGCGTTAAACCAAGTGTGTGTTCCAGCTGGGACAGGATTCCTAAGGGACAGCTTAATACGTGGAATATGAAGTTGTAATTTTTAGCCAAATGTTTTTAGAGGAGGTTTCCATGTCTTAATTTTAGTCCTGTAGCAGTGGGCTTCGTGACTGTAAATCGCTCCTTCCAAATAAAGTTGTTTGATTGTTTTTAGGTGGCATTTTGATGAATTGTATCCCTTTCTAAAGAAACAATCGTGCTACTGAATAAGCAGTTCTTGTTTGGATCTTCTTAGTCCCCAAAATGCATAGTTTGAAAACCACTTTTAGGATGTGCTCGGGAAGCGAAAGTTGTATCTGTTAATGTGAGGAGGACTCATCCATCAGATGGAGTGTTCAAGATATGACTCATGCTAATTTGTTGCTCTCACATTAAGGCTGAAGCACAAAAATATTTTAGCCTCTGGCACTGGAAGTTCACAATGCCACATCCTACACTCCGGGTCATGAATTGCAGGGTTTTTTTGTTTAGTGCCCCCCCAGGAGAGAAGGAATTAGTGACAGAACAAGGGGATTTTGCACGAGAGCCTGTCCCAGGCCATCAAAATGTCTCCAAAATGTTGACTTGACTTGACGTTAATGCTGGGTCAAGTGAAACTGTGGTTGGAGCCTGCATAACTGCGCCTGCCAGAGGCGTGCAGCAGGTGCTGGCTTCCCTTCTCCAACGGGGAGTTAAAAAAAAATGCTGCCTGATCCTTTTTTAAAAGGCTTTAACAGCCCTTGGAAACTGAGGAGCACGGGTTGTGGCAGAGGGGCTGCGAGGAGCACGGTGCTGCCAATAATGCCAGCTCCCTTGGAACCAGGATAAGCAGACTTACATAAGCAGCAGCTCCATAGCCTGTAGCTTGATGAATATACATTGTTTTATGTCCACTGTCTCCATCAGATCTGTAGGAATAAGTGCATCATTACCTTGAAGTGCTGACGATTCTTTGAGGCTTAAAAATATCCATAAACTGCCTAAGTTTGAACCTTGTCCAAAGGATTTGGGCTCTCCATTATCCGATCTGCTAGCTCTGCCTTTGAAATTGTATCTCTGGAGCTATCATTAGGTGCTCTGCAGTGTCTTCTGGTGCAGTTTAACAACATTGTTTAATGCTGATTTGAAGTTGTAAAACATTTCAGATTTTTTTTTAAGTTAAAATTATGTTGAAGTGCACAACTTGCTCAGTGTTGTGCTGTCAGCATGTATCATGCAAACTCTTATTTTCATGCAATGTAGAAGTGCCAAAACCTTTTTAAAAACATGGAAAATAAATGTTTGAAAATCCACAGTTGTCACTGAAGTCAGGGAAAAGTTTAATGGAGTTGCTGGGGCTTGTGCTGTGCCCTGGTTTAGCAGCGTGGCCTCCAGGAGAGTTCTGGATCCAGCTCTTGGGCAGTTGCTCCCTGAAATAAAGCAGCCCCTCGGGCTGTTGTTGGAGGTGGCTGCTGTGGCCAGGCAGGTGTGGTAATACCCAGCCTACCTGCTGCATCCCGAGCTTCGGCACAGACAGATCTAAAAAGCAGATAGAGATGGACAGCCTGGCCTGGCTCCTAATGATTCCCACAAGTTTTGTCTCCTGCTAGCATCCGGAGTCCAGGCTTTCTCCTGTGAACTGTTTTCCTGTCAGATAGGCTTGGAGTGTTCGGGAGCTTGTATTCCTTCCCACGTGGGTTAGTGTTGGTATCCACCCATGGCCTTTATCCAGCCAGCATCACCAGCATCATGCTCCCAAAAAGTGAGATTGGAGTGATGCAGGAGCTGCCCCACAGCAAGGGAGAGATGCTGTAGTCCCTACTGTGATCCAGACAAAGCAAAGCACCCAGGATACAACTAGGATAAAGGCCCAAAATGAGCTTCTAGAAATACTGGCTTGTCCAAAGGACGTGTTGAAATGGATTCCCATGGGAAGAGCATTAGCCTGAGTGCACTTCCTACTCCTGTCCACCCCAAGAGATGTAAAAGTAGGCAGGTCAGGGTCGTGCACCGGCACAATGTTTTATTCAGCTCTCTCAGCTTTGAGTCATGTCATTTTATGGGGAAAACCATAGGAAAGGAGTCCTGGAAGGCTGCAGTACTGATCTAATGGGAATGCAAGTTTCCCAAAACTCAGCTTCAGGCCCGGCACGCTGCATTAATAACAAGCCTGTTTTAAAACTGGTCTGATGAGACCAAGGCACATCTTGAATACAGATGCACTTAAACTGGCTTAAGGTGCTGGAGTGATTTATTTTAATGCTCCATTAGGCTGAATTGGTCTGTGTGGTTTCTAAACCACATTAAAATTGTATCTGCCAGGGTTTTGTCCCAGTCTGACTGGATGAGTTTTAATAACAGTGTTTCTGCCTTAGAATAACCACGTGTGGTGCAGCACAGCCCGTGGCAGGCAGGCTGCAGCTCAGCTGAGCAGTGCTGGCAGCGGGCCCTTCCCTTCCCTTCCCTTCCCTTCCCTTCCCTTCCCTTCCCTGTAGCTTCTGCCACAGATTCTGTAGTTCAGAGTTAGTTGGTATTGGCTGCTTTCAAACAACTTCCAGGCTTTGTTCCCCACACCCCTGAACCGTGTTCTCCAGCATCTCTAGATGTCTCCCAGTGTGTATCGATCAGCATCCCTTCCCAGCACAAAGTAGCTGCTGACGAAGAGAAAAAGGCCGTGCCACTATTCTTGTTAGTTCCAGACGCAGAGAGCACAGTGGTCAGTGGATAAATGCATCAGGAACCTGCTAAATATAGAGATGTGGCTTTAGACAGCTCCCGATTCCAGTTGCTTTGGTTTCAGTGCTGGCACAGAGGTATGAACACACTGTTTAAATAAGATGCCTTATCACATCCTGGCTCTCTGTGGCTGCAGTTCAATTCTCAGTGTGCACTAAGCTCGGCTTAAAGGTGGGGCCTTGTTTTGCAACTCCTGTCAGTACCTTCATCCTCTCCAGAGATAGTCCTGAGGTGCCATCTGATACGATCATTAGCAAAATGAGTTATCTGTTATGTAAAGGTGAAATGCTGTTACTAAAAGATCTGACAAGCACCTAGTTGTCTTCCATAAAAAGTTGCCCTCCAGAAACTTAATAATTCCTTGACTGTTGTGCTGTGTCCTGCCCTTACCACAGGATCTGCACAGCCAGGGCATTTGCAGCGCGAGCGGTTTATCTTGTCCGAAACCAGCATTATGTAACCTTCCCCTGTTGTTCCTTCCATGGCTTTTGGTCTAGAATGTGCTTCCCTGTCGTTTGTAAATGTTCTCACCGTGCCGGAGCGAGCACCCATCCAGAGAATTTAAGTGTGACTGTTTGGTTTTAGGCACACGAAGCCTCCCATCACCAACAGCAGGCAGCACAGAACAGTTTGTTGCCTCTCCTGAGCTCTGCTGTTGAGCCGCCCGATCAGAAGCCGATTCTGCCCTTACCAATAACGCAGAAACCTCAGCCCGCACCAGAAACATTAAAGGATGCTATTGTTGGGATTAAAAAGGAAAAACCTAAAACCTCCTTTGTGTGCACTTACTGCAGCAAAGCTTTCAGGGACAGCTACCATTTGAGGCGTCACGAGTCCTGCCACACAGGGATAAAGTTAGTGTCACGGCCAAAGAAAACTCCCACCACAATGGTGCCCCTTATCTCGACCATCGCTGGTGACAACAGCCGGAGTTCGCTGGTTTCGACTATCGCAGGCATCCTGTCCACAGTCACTACGTCTTCCTCTGCCACCAACCCCAGCAGCAGCGCCGGCGCCACGGCCATGGCAGTGACGCAGACGGTGAAGAAGCCCAGCAAGCCCGTGAAGAAGAACCACGCCTGTGAGATGTGTGGAAAGGCCTTCAGGGACGTCTACCACCTCAACCGGCACAAGCTATCCCACTCGGACGAGAAACCCTTCGAATGTCCCATTTGCAATCAGCGCTTCAAGAGAAAGGATC
>VXAX01006291.1:79625-87640 GCA_013399835.1 Leptocoma aspasia
GTGCCATGCCTGAGCTGCTCTTTCCATGCTGGTTCTCCTGTGCTAGTTCCACTTGTGGTCGCTCTACAACAGTAGATGGGAATTTTTTTTTTTTTTTGGTCTAGTACAATTTATTTTCCCTTTTTTTTTTTTTTACTCTTTCCCTTCCTCTCCACCCCTCCTAGCTATGGACTTTGAAGAACCAACAGTAACCCTTGAACGGGGCTAATGTTGCTTTCAAAGTTACATTTGTATTGCCCCAGAGGCAAAGTGGGCTCTTTGCTCGTGGCTTACCTCTGCCACCTGGGTGTAACTGAGCTTGGGGTCCTGCCCTCCAAATGTGGAAGCAGACACGGCTCAGTAACCTTGACGCAGAGTGTGTTTTCCCCGGTTTCCCTGCTCCCGGAGCCTCCCGGTGCTGGTAGCCGGCAGGTGGTGCTGATGGGTGTGGAGTGATTCCCGTCCCCCCCGCGTCCCCCGGCCGGCCCCGCTGCCCAGCCCCGGCCTCCTGGCTCTCCCTTGCTCTGCACTCCAGTCCTGCTTGCTGCAAACCGCCCCAAAACCCCCCAAACCAGCACGGTGTGGAGCTGTAGCTTATGTGAAAGCTGAGGAGCTGATGGGGGTTGAGGGATGTGCTGCTGGGGTAGCCTTGAAATAGAGGTACTGTGAGCAGTGGAGCAGTTTAGTAGCAACAATTAAGACTGAAATAAGCAGGTAAATATTGAAACGAGCTTTGCTTATCAGTCCCTAATAATGACTTTTTAAAACCTTCACAGAATGTCAGTTCACCTTTGAGAAGGCTATAGAGTACGTACCATTCGGTATGTACACTCTCTATTTCTACCGTTCCTCTCGGGAGGATTTTTTTGATTGTACAATACTGTTTTTATGAACGTGGAAAAACCCTCTTGCTAAGACAACCTCACTTGACTTCTCAGAGAAAAAAAAATACTCAATTGAAATGACCTGCATGAGAGTTTGTATTTCCTGTAGGCTATAGAATGTTAACAGTTTTAACTTACTAATAATACCTAAAGAAAATTATTCCAGAATTTGTACCTGTTCTTGTTTGGTTTTTGGGTTTTTTGTTTTGTTTTGTTATGTTTAAATCTTGTCCATGCTTTTTTTACGTGTTAAAAACTTTTTGTCTTTTTTATGTCTCATTTTTAGAAGCTGCTAACTTGTGCCAAACCTCCACTGCTGCTACTACGCCTGTGACTCTTACTACTCCATTCAATATAACGTCCTCTGTGGCTTCTGGGACTATCACAAACCCAGTCACAGTGGCAGCTGCAATGAGCATGAGAAGTCCAGTAAATGTATCAAGTGCAGTTAATATATCCAGTCCGATGAACTTAGGGCATCCTGTAACCATAACCAGTCCTCTGTCCATGACCTCTCCATTAACGCTCACCACCCCGGTGAACCTGCCCACCCCGGTAACCGCTCCAGTGAACATAGCGCACCCCGTCACCATCACGTCCCCCATGAACCTGCCCACCCCCATGACGCTGGCTGGTCCCCTCAACATAGCCATGAGACCAGTGGAGAGCATGCCTTTCCTGCCCCAGGCCTTGCCCACCTCTCCTCCCTGGTAAACAAGTTCTAAACAGTATTAAAAAGGATTAAAATGGAATCCTTACCAGCAGTTCTTTTCTGGGTTTTGTTTGGTTGGGTTTTTTTTTTTGTTTTGTTTTGTTTTGTTCTGTTGGGTTTTTTTTTTGTTTTGTTTTGTTTTAGTTAATAATAAATTCAGATTAAGACACTGGGGCAACACCATCAGAGACCACAGTAGCATCTTCCCCTTGATTTGGCTCACATGGTTCAGGCTTGAGTTTCACTGGAGCACTTCATTTAAAGTAAGTTTTACCTTGTAGCTGACTGATGCTGAATTAGAGCAGATACTTATTCGCCAGAGTTTAAAAAAAAAAGGAAAAAAAAACAAAAAAAAAGGTAATTAAAAAACCAGTTTTATGTTTTATTCCCTTCAAATTATAACTTAGAAAATTATTTTAATCTAAACACTAGCAAAGACCCCTCTGTATCTGTGACAGGATGGATGGCTCATTTTAACCTGCCAGGCGAGTCCACTGTTTCTGAGCTAGTGTAGAACCTTTGTCTGTGTTGATGGTTTTTTTTGGTTTTTTTTTTTTTTTAATGAGTAAATGCATTACAATGTTGTCATTTAAGAAAAATGCATTTTTGGAGAAAATATGCATTTTACCTTTGGGAATATGGTAATTTCAGGCAGCATTCCCTATGGGAAAGGTGATACCAGCTCTGATATGCAAAGCATATGATAACTTATCATTCTAACTTCAACATATAATAGGGATTGTGACCTGATATTTGGAGATGTAAATATTACCCAACATATTACCCTAAGGGAATAGAGCATTGTAGTCAACATTTTTTAAAAAAAAACAACTGTTATTGTTTGGTGAGAAACAGCCATGGCTGACAGAAGAGGAGTTGAAATGTATGTAAACATGGTCTCTGAACAGTCAGACCCCCATGGGACTCTTATCTAGGAGCAAAAGGAGTGCTTGAAAACTTAAGGAAAATTGCTTTAAGCTGGAAGATTCTGGAGGCCCTGGGTGTGATTTTTATGCCCTCTGCCTCCCAGTCAGAGCCTGCTGGTGTTTCAGCAGGGGACAGACGTGTTAGTTGTTCACTAGAAGTTTTGTCTTATATTAAATTGTATACAGTTTTTATTCTAACCACTAACTAGGTAGGATGCCCCTCCAGGACAAGCAGAGAGCGTCTTTTAATTTCTCCCCTATTTCTTAATCAAGTGTTGTGCAAATCTGTTCAACTTTGTAAATATTTGCAAACATCATCATTTTTACGTTATTCTTCTATTGTGTTAACACATTTCTATCAATTTGTGGGAGTTCTGGGGTGCTGAGCTGTCCAGCCCAGAACTGCTCATAAATGGTCACACATGTTTAAGCTACATGTGCTTTTTTTTTCTTAACCTGTTTATCTGTACATAAAGTAGAAAGCAAAGTCTAGGGAAACAGATATACTTTTTAGACTATCATGTCACATATTCACATTTTTAAAACTTTGTTTAAAAAAAAAAACAAACCACCCTAAACCCAACCTCTACATTAAATAAAAAAAAAAAAAGAGGAAAAAAAAAAAGAAATTACAGTTGAGATGTTTTTATCTTAATGAAGTTGAGAGCTCTGGAGATTAGCGTGTGCATTTTCACAGAGTGCTAGCAGGACTGACCAGTCACACTGGACTGCTTCCGTTCCTCCCCGGCCGTGTCCGTGCGAGCAGTGATTGCCAGGCTGCTGGCTCAGGTGACAGGTATCTGTATCCTTACGTGAAACTGTTCTAGGGGCTTGGACTACATAGTAAAACAAAAACAAACAAAAAAAAATAATAGAGCTTAGTGTAAAATAATTTTATAAATGATCTTTTGTACTTTAGGACATCAAATTGTACAACTTTTGTATATATAAAAGCTTAGGAACTTTCTGTTTAGCAGAAAGGAAACACATTCCTACACTTTTAATGTATATGTTTGTTATAATGTCCATGTAAACATATGCCCTATGTTTGTGCCTTTTAATTAGTTTGTCTCAATAAACAAAAATGTAGAGAAGAATATGTAGCTATGACTTTGTTACCACTGTTCTTACTCCAGGTGTGTAGAGGTCTTTGTTTTGGCCCTGTGTAGAGCCCGGCGTGCACGGCCAGCCCGCCAGCGCATGTCCCCAACCCCGCTGCCCCGGCCCCGCTGCCACCTCCACACTGTCCTGCATGTTGGGACCTGCAGTTCCCCAGCCATCTCTGCCATCCCTGGTCACAACACCACCTTGCACCAGTTTCCCAAAGTAGGTATAGCCTTCTGGGTCTGGGTAACCACTGTGATGACCCTTAGGTGAAATTTGGGTATCCCTGAGCTTAAAAAAAAAAAACCAAACAAAAAGAGAACAAAACCATTAAAAGCCAATATGAAAATGTGTACTAGAAGTGGTTATCTATGGATTACTTACAATAAACAGGTGTGAGACTTAATTGTATGTTGTCAATTACTGCAGTATTGACAGTGGGTCCCTTGTACAGCCAGCTGTTGTTTTTATCCCAGCAGTGTAGCAGTAGAATAAACACATTAAACACCGGCAAGGAAATTTTTCACCGTGACAGAGGCTTCCCAAACCACTAACCACAGTGCTCTTAGCGTGGCGTAGGAAAAGGGCTGTTTCCTTTTTATTTTATGTTGGTTCTGCTCGACTGTACCTGGTTTATGTCCACAAAGCTGCATTAGTTAATTGTCGACCTGTTTCATTTGTACTTGGGTAAACATTTGCTTTGTACCGTGTATTAATGGGTCCGAGGTGTGCTCCTCCACTGTCTCAGTGCGGACATTGACTTCGCTCTGTAACGCCATCCTTGCAAATACATTAAGTTGTTTTTCTGACAAACAAAAGCTACCTGGTCCAGTAGTTCATACGACGTGCATGCTCCCTGGCAATCCGTGTCCGTGCCCGTGCCGCCAGGGCCGGGGATCCGCTGGCACCTCGCGCCGCCGGGTTAAGGCTCTAAGGAAATGGTGGACGTGAAGAACAGATGCTCCTGTTACACCGAGTTAGTTTCTATGCAGCTGATGCGCTTAGCCTAGTTTATTTCATGGAAACTTCTAAGCTGGATCGAGTCCAACATCCAGGGAAGCCTATTGCTGCCGCCGGTTCGAGTGGGGTTTATATCGAGCCCATTCAGGTCTCCGATTGCAAGGAGTTCAATAGGGGGTTTATTTTTTTCCTTCTGAAGTTTCCGTAAGCGTTCGGCGTGAGGTGAATGGCTTAGCACTGGCCGAGAGTTTGAGAGTTGAATTTTGCCTTGGAAGGATGTGTGCTGTGGGAAGTCAGAGCAGTCAGATGGAGGCCACGGCAAGGTGTCCTCCGGGCAAGCAGAGCCGCGGGGCAGCGGCCACAGGGACGTAAGTATTGCAGCACAGCCAGCCACGCTGCCAGAAATGGTGTACAGGGCATAGAGGGGCTGGTTTTCTCTTTCTGTGGAACACCCCAACACCTCCAGAGAGTGTTCCGGGTGAAGAGAAATTTGGGATGAAACCTCTTTTTGAAGAGTTACTCCTGAGTATTGTAAATTGGGAAAGTTCTGTTCAGTCATGATGGATCAGAGAGAAACACGTTTTAGTCTCAGCATATGAGTTTAATTCTATTAGCCCTTTATACAAATAAAACATTTTTTTCCCCTTACAGCAATTTTTTCCTTAGAGAGGCAGAAGAAAGAAGTATTTAATGTGTTTGCATTTGTCCACAAGAGCTTTAAAGAAAAGCACCAAGACCCCAGTAAGCTGTTGAGCTGCAGCAATCCCAGGTTACATAAAGGGGCCGGGGCTGCCGAGGATTAGCCGGGGCATTCCGGGTGCTGATAAGCCTCCAAGTTCTGCTCACTCTTCCCTCACTTTTATTTTAGAAACAGCCACTCTGAGCCGTATCCTGAAAGCTACCTGGGGTTCATTTTCAAGGCTGCCGGGGTTAGATTCCCACCAAAGACACAAAATTGGAATTTAAAGGACGCTCAGGTTTTTAAAGCACCGTGCACTGTGGTGGTTTTTATCTCAGGGTCCCTGTACAGGAACTGAGTTGTTGAGAAATGAACGACAGTTTCTCACTGCTGGGCCCTTCCAAAAACTCCTGCCCTGCTTCATTGGTAGCTTAGTTTATCCATCTCAAAAATAGATTTAACAGTATTTGCAAAAGGCAGCTATTAAAAGCTCTTCAAGTTTTTTAATGCCATTGGGGTTTCAGTGCTTAAGTGGACCTTTTAACCAGTGCTTTTTAGGAGAAAAAGTGTAAAAATAAATCTCTTTGTCTCCTAACTGTCAGAGAATAAAACAAATTAAACCTGATCCCCTTCTACGTATCTGTATAATTCAGCATGTTTATACTTCTTGCTTATCTTTGGATTGTTCACTCACAGCTCCCAGTGCAGCAGCCGAGGGATGACAGAGGAACTACGTGCTAATTTTTATGTCAAAAATAGCTTTCACCTTTAAAGGCACACGGCTCAGTGGCTGTTTTCTAATTACAAAAGGAATGCCAAAGCTTCTCCCGTGAATCCATTTTACAGCTGTGTTCAGATTGGACTGTCAGCCCCTGGTTAAAATTGAGTGCTGAGGTCCTGACCTAGAAGCAAACCTTTTTTGGTATTGCTTTGGAAAGAGTATTTCAGCTGTGGAGGAGCTGAGCCAGGCTGTCCAGGCAGCTCCCTCCACACGCCTGGCGACAGCCGCAGCCTCGCCTCCTTCCATGGGACTCTGCTTCGCCCTGGAGCCCAGCTCAGACCACTGGGCAAGCCAGGCTCATGATCCTTAAAAATAATACATTTTTTGTTATTGTTCTTCAGGTTTCTGGGCTAGTCCAGTAGAATGTGTCCCTGCTCTTGGTGGGGGCTTAGAATGAGATGAGCTTTCAGTTTCCCTTCCAGCCCAAACCATTCCATGTTTCTGTGATTTTTAGATGCTTTTCCTTTAGGGAAGCATCAGTGCTTTCTGAAAACCAGACATTTGGCATCTGCAGTCACTGGTTGTGTCAGAGCACAGACCTGTGCTTTCCTTGCAGAGCACTTACAATCACTGCCTCCCAAACTGACCCATTTAGTAAAAAATAGGGCATTTTCAGGATGTGTGAAACCTTTTGTTTTCCAGAGAAGTCAGAAATATTCCATTCACCTTTTCACCCAGTTGTTCTCACCAGCTGTCAAGATGAAACCATTTCTGTTGTGTTTTTTGTGCAAGGTTTGTTTTTCAGGAATTACCGATTTTGTTGGAATTGGCTGAATTAAATTCACTATTTTAATTCTTCATAGTTGTGTATTTCTATGCTCATTTCTTCTTACTTCCTAGCATCATTAGCAGCTAAGACCCATATCAAAGGGATATAAAATTGCCTGTTTTCCCTGAAACAAGCCTGGATTAGGAGGAGATTGCAGCCACCAAAACTCACTGCAAGGCGCTGTGCCTCACAAGAGTCTGATCTGCACTAACTCGGGGAAGAGAGTGATGAGGCACATGTTTAGTACTGAAAACTGAAGGTTTGCCTCCAGTATTTCCACTCTTACTCTGTGTTCCCCGTCAGAACCTTCCACATCTCTACTCAGGACCACTCAGCTCCCAGACACAGATGAAACGATGGAGTGGGACAAATCTCAGCAGGAAGAGCTGTCCTGTGAGAGCTCTGGACCATCCCACACGTGTGCTCGGGCTCCAGCACCCACAACCGTGCACCCGAGCAGTCTCTGGCTGTGCCAGGGTGCTGGGGGAGGCCGAGGTGCCCGGAGGTGTGGAGTTCTTCCCGCAGCATGTCTGGAAGGTTTGGAGAGCCACGAGGGAAGTGGAGGCTCTGAGCTGCTGCTGTTGGCGGTCTCGCTCTGGTCTCTGTGGAACGGGAAGTGTTTGCCCTGTGTAAACGGGCTCCTGTAATTTGTAAGAGGAGATCGCTTCCCGTCCTGAGCTGTCAGCCAGAGTGTGCGATACGGACACGGCTGTTTTCTGTCTGCTCCAAGTGATGCTTGCTTATAACCCGCCTGGGATGTTCAGCTGTGGGGCAGCAGGGCTGTCTGCCCTTCCTTACCACGAGGCTGGAGGTCCAGGCTCCAGAAGCCTGGGACACTCCAAAGGAATGGAACAGGCTGAGAGCCAGCCTGGAAATCTGGGATGTATCCATCCATCCATCCATCCATCCATCCATCCATCCATCCATCCATCCATCCATCGGATCATCCATCGGATCTCAGGATGCTGCTCCCTCCACACAGTGGCCCCCAGGCCACTCAGGGCCGGAGGTATCGACCCCATGGCTGGAGGCTCTGGGGAAGCCGGGGACAACGGGGGCACCCCGAGATCCGCAGGACCCCGTCAGGGCTATCTCACCTCGGGGAGCGGCGGGGCCCGGGCGGTGCCGCCCCTCGATGCCCCCGGCCGGGCCGAATCGAGCTCGGCGCTCCGCACGGGGGGCTCCGGCCCGGGGGCTCACACCAGTCCCGGGGGCCCCGCA
>VXAX01006291.1:88143-138143 GCA_013399835.1 Leptocoma aspasia
CACCTCCTGGGTGACCAGGGTCATTTGTGAGCCCCGACGGGGAGCCCAGCTCAGCCACATCCGTCATCCTCCATAAGGATGGAGAGCACCTTCCTGCCAGGCTGATCCTCACCTGGGGTTCCTGTCCAGCGCTGAAATTGCTGCCAGTGGGTTGCGGGCAGACAGCGATGGAGAAGGAGTCAAGTGCAAGTCACGGCTCAAAGCAGGGCTCTCCTGCACCGTCTGTCTCTCAGGCGGGTTGGAAAGGCTCTTTTTTATTATTTTCTTAAAAAGCAGTGGAGTCGCACCTCCTCCTCACACCTCCTCCTGCTGCCGCCGCTGACAACAAACACGGGGGCTGGAGCCGCAAGGATTTCCACGGGAGAACCACCATCCTGGGCTGACCCCTGAGGCTGCTGCTGGGGCTGCCCTGCGGCTGGGGAAGCTGTGGCTTTCCTCACATCCTCCTCCTCCTCCTCCATCTCTAAGAACACAGGCTGAAGCGGCATCTGCTCCGCTGAGAAGCTTTTTGTGGTTTTCACAGAGGTTTTCCTGTGGAAGTGCTCGGCGGGAGTGCAGCACTGGGGCAACGAGACCCCAGGGGAGCCCTCTGGGAGTGGAGGTTGGCTGGTGCTGGTGGTGGGGGAGCGGGGAGCTTTTGGTGGTTGTCATGGCAGAGGAGACCTTGCCATCACGTCCTGGTCGCTGTGCACCTGTGACCTTTCCCACCCCGTGGTGAGATGTGCCTGATGCTGGCAGAGCTTCGTGCACCGATCCCTGGCTGTCCACAGCCCTGGTGTCAGAGCATCTGACAGCCAAAATTATTGCTGTCAAAGGTGCCCATCCTCTTCCCAGCCACAAAGTTCCTGGGAAAGTTTGAAATTTCCCAGCATTTTATTAAAAAAGAGCTTTCAAACGAGAAGAAAATGACCAAAACACGCCAACACCTGACTCTGTTGGTGGCGTGGCCGAGCGGCTTCGCCGCGGCACCGGTGCTGTGGTTCCCTGAGCCCTGGGGAGCAGCAGGACAGTGAGTGCTGGTGCTTATCTGCCTGATCTGCTGGTGCTTATCTGCCTGCAGCAGCACCCTCCACGGGGGCATGGATAACGGGATGAGCTGTGGGTGCTGGCTTCCGGAGTGGGATAGCCAGGAGGGATCCGAGGGTCATTCATGGTCAGGGTCTGTGCCGTGAGGGTAAAATCCTGGGGTGGGACGTGTGGGAAGGGGGCCCTGCCCTAACCCTGTGGGTGGACTCGCCTGTGGGGTGCTTGTGGTCGGAGCCAGGAGGCTTTGGGGCAGCACCAGGTGACGGTGATGATAATTGATAAAATAAGAAAAAAACTGGAAGTAATAGCACAGAGCCTTTCACAGGTGTGCGAGGCAGAGATGGGTCCCTCTCTTCTTGTTGTGGCAACATCTCTGTCACCATGGCCGGGGTGGTGGAGGGACATTGGGTGGAGCCTCACCTCTGCTCAGTGGCACTGGGCTTGCAGCAGCGGGGAGGGGACCAGGCTTTCCCGGGTCCGTTTTGGCTGTTCTGCCGCTTCCCTGGGGCCAGCACGGGAGCTGGATGGGCACAGCAGCGAGCGAGACGGTCCCTGAATGCAGTGGGAAGTTGGAAGGAGAAAGCAACCCACCCAGCTGGGTGGAAAGCTGGCTGAAAATAACAGGAAATGAGAACGGGAGAACATCTGGGTCCAGCTCTTGACCACTTCCGACGGGCGCGGAGCAGCTGCTGCCTCTGGGCGACAGCGGCTGTGACTCCCAGCCTTACCCTGGCATGTCCCCACCGCTGGAGCCGCGCGTGTCCCAGCGCATCGGCCACCAGCCACCCTGTCCCCTGCCCCGGGGGTCCCCCGGTCCCTGGGGTGCCGGGGGGGACAGGCTGCGGTGCCCCGGGCGCGCTGCCCCCGGCCCGCCCCGCCGGCCGCCTTTGATGCGGGTGAGTGGCAGGTCCATTGTGGCCTCTTTGTGCCTCCCTCGGTTCTCCAGGTCTGCACAAAACCTGCCATGGAAACCAGAGCCAGCCGCTGCCCCAGGAAACCCGCAGGCGCAATTAGGAAATGCAAATAGGAATGCAAATTCCTGCCTCGCCTTCCTGGGCTCGGAAAGTTGCCCCTGGGCCACCGATGTCCCCAGGCCACTGATGTGCCCAGGCCGCTCAAGTCCCCATCTGTGGGGATGGGGAGGGTGTCAGAGCAGGGCCAGACAGGCAGAGAGGGCTGGAGTGAGCTGCTTTTGGGGTGTCTCAGGCCCTTTTCCCTCTCCCCTCGCTCGGTGGTGGCAGGACCGGGGCATCTCGACCCGTGCTGAGCGGTGACTCATAGGTGACAATATGACATTGACATTTTTTCCATCCTCTCTGTTGCCCAGCGACAAACAAACAAACAAATGTTGTCTTCAAACCCAGAGTGGCTGCCTTGCAGGGACTGTCCCCTGGCTGGGCCCAGGCATGTCCCGGTCCCTGGGGTCTGCCTGGATCTCTGGGGGTTGTTTTGGGGAGGCAGGACTGTCTCACACCCCTGCTTGGAGGGTGTGAGCCTGGCAGAGGCAAGGCAGGCTGCCCACTCAGCAGTGAGGACCCTCCTCACCAAAGCACACCGAGAATAGACGGGAAAGGGGATAAAATCCACCCACAAATAACTCCAGGAAGCACAAACTCTTCAGGCCTTCCTTTCTAGGTGGCATTTAGGAGCACTGGAGATGCTGGCTCTTCCTCAGGTCCCCAGAGCAGTGTGTGTGGGTGGAGTGGGGACAATGGGGCTGAGCAGGATGGAGAGTGGAGCAGTTGAGGGCGGATGCTGATCTGAGCCATTCCCCTCCCTGGAAGGAAGCAGTAAGGTTTTCTTTTCCATCTGCTGGAGGAGCCATAACTCAAAGCCAGGAGCCGAGGTTGGCACGTGGAGGGCATCATCCACAGTGATGATCCATGTGGGGAATGGCAGATCCTTTGTGCCCTGATCTGGGCCTAATCTACAGCTGTGCTACTTAAAACCAAGCCTTGTTGATGGCTTTTAGTTTTCCAAGCTGCAGCCCCTGGGTACTTTCCCATCGGTAGCTGGAGTGGTGTGGGATGTGCATCCCCATTAGTGGTGCTTTTTTCCAGCCCCAGCCTGCTTTTATTGCTGGGAAATGAGCTCTGACTCCTGGAAGTGGTATTTCTTCCTTCTGCCTGACAGCTGGTCGATCCCTGCCCTCGCTCTCCCTTCCCCAGGGAAGGCACACGCCGAGGGGCACGCAAACACTGCGGGATGGAGTGCAGGAAAGCAGGGCTGAGCAGGGGGAAAATGGGGAGATCATCTCCAGAAAATGGAGAGGATGGTGGCTGGAGCTCTGGTGGTGGAGATGGGTCACTGGGAGCACGTGCTGGGGCCGTAAGGCAGCGGTGGGGATGGGGGGCAGTACTGGGGAGGATTCCCAGCTCCTGGAGCCCAAACTGTTCCTTCTAAAATCCTTGTGGCTTTTAACCTCCCTGGCTGGTGATTGCCACCATCAGTGCAAATCAGCTGGGATGGGATGTACCTGAATTAGTAATGCAAACTTAAAAATAATGAAAAAGAAGCAGGATGGGGTTTTGAAGAAGAACAGACCTGTTGTGGTGGCTGGGCCCAGCACGTGGCTGTTGGCAAAGGGGGCAACAAGCAGAGCCACTGCTGGGGGTCTGGGTCCCTTTGCCACCCAGAGCTGGGCTGTGCTGGCACAGGAGTGACTCTGCTGCTGAGGAGACTGAGAGTTTCTCTGAGCCTTGGCCTGGCTTCAAATCCAGGTTAGTGTCCCGTGTAATTTCTGTGATGTGCTGTGATGGAGCAAACTCAACATTCCTCCTTTCAGGGCTTTTCTCCGCCCCACAGTCCGGGTGGTGCCGGGATGGGGCAGCCTGTGCTGGTTGGCAGGAGGAGCCTGACGTAGGGCCTTAATTAAATACCTGTCCCTGGTGAGGTGTAGCCTTTCAAGCAGGTTCTCCTCTGCTGAGCAATGTCACCCAGCAGGAGGGAGGACAAAAGCCCGGCCCGGTTACAGTGTGACACTGTGTCCCAGGACAAGGAGGGTATGGCAGCGCTGGATTGTTGGCTCGGCACTTTCCTGGGATAGCTTGCATCCGCCATATGGCTTAGTGACTCATAAAAGCCCCTCCTCTGTTTGTGTTCAATTAGTCCCTTTCTTCCCTGGCTCTTGGCTCGCAGCAGTGCTGGGAGGCTCTGTGGGATGAGCCAGGCTGTGGCCGATCCTGCCCTCACAGGCTCATCCTGGCTGCCAGGGATGGGTGACCAAAGGGTGACCACAGGTGCATGGCAGGTGCACATCGGGCAGTGGCACTTTGTGCCATGGTGCAAGGGGCTGGGATGGGGGAAGTGAGGGGGGAAGCCCTCATCCTCTCCCTGGGGACCCTGGAGGCTTTGCAGGACCTTCCCACCACACACATGGCATGGAAACCCAGGGCCTTTCATCCTCCCTGGCTGTGGTTTGGTCCACGAGGGAAGGGGGATCACAGCAGCCGCTCTGTGATCACCTTTAAATCTTCTCAGCAGCCCCTCTGGCCAGGGGCCTGTCCTGGTGAATAATTCACTGTGTGCTGGCAGGGAGAGTTTTACTCCACTAATTTTGTTTCCATAGAAACTCGTGCGGTCTGTGCTCCAAAGCTCCGGGTGAATCAATACGGGATTTTTCCTTTGCGCAGCGAGCGACGGCCCTTAAACCCTGACAGCAGGAGAGCAGGAGGCTGGGCCTGTCTGCATGGCCTGTCCTGCCTGTCCCTGCCTGGCCCTGCCTGTCCTGCCTGGCCCTGCCTGGCCCTGCCTGTCCTGCCTGGCCCTGCCTGGCCCTGCCTGGCCCTGCCTGTCCTGCCTGTCCCTGCCTTTGTGGGATGCCCAGGGCCAAATCCTGCAGAGATGCTCTGCACCAGCCTGGGGCAGGGTCAGCCCAGTCTAATCCCAGTCCATTCCAGTATGTTCCTGCTATGCAGAGAGATGGAGGGGAAGGGACTGCCTCTACTCAGGCTCTTTCTCCCTTTTCCCCTCCCATCCTTTAATTTCTGTGACCCTTGACCTATAATGGCAAATTAGCAATTGGAATCAGCCACACTAATTATCCAGGGAGCGGGGTCGGCCCTGCCCCCAGCTGGGTTCATGTTCCCCCCCTCTCCTTTATCACTGCCCAAACCTAACCCAAAAATTGCCGGGCAGCGAGTCCTCCACACGCCCTGCCCTGAGCCCAGTTCCCCAGGGAGTGCCACACACCTTTGTGTCCGCAGGAATTTTTATTTTCTTTCAGTCCCAGCTGCTTCCCAGCGCTTTTGTGCCGAGCTGGGAGCACAAAGGGAGAAGAGGGATAAGCAGTTAAAGATGGGTTTGTGTGACATATGGCGCGAGGGCTTTGCCCGGTGGCTGCGGCCGGCACTGGCGGGACAACAGCGGGCACAGGGGTGCCTGAGTTTTCCTCCTGCCAGCCTTGGGATGGTAAACTGAGGCACAAAGCTTGGGATGAGCGCGGGGCTGTCCCATGGGACGTGTCCCTGGCTCCCGGCCGTGCCGTGGTCGCGTGGTTCCAAAGCTCTGAGCTGATCGTTCAGCTGGGCCCTGTGTGTTTGATGTCGGCGGTGAAAGCCAGGGGAGGAAAGGTCACCAGCACCAGCCACCTCCTGCAATAATCTTATATCGGCCTCTCTGCTTTGGGCAGCCTCTTGGATCTAATTTCTTACACGTTGATGCAAGATAGAGTTGAAGAGAGTTGCAGTTAAACCGTACAAAGGGATGCCGGGTCACTTTAATCGCTCACACTTGCTTGACCTATTTTTTTTTTTTAATCCCTTCCTGGAAACCTTATTTCATGTTTGAATTCCCTCAACTATTTTAGGAATGTCGTCCTACCAAGATCAAATTACCCTCAATGAAACCAGTGCAAGGCGGCCTCCAAAGGCAGGCGACTTTTGGCTGAGGATCTAGTGCTGCCTCATTAATTGGGGCGGGGGCTGCCGTGGAAAACGTGTGAAAGCCGGGGATTAGCGCTGCACAATGCCGAGGGGCAGGGGGTGGCTCTGCCTGGCTTGGCACAGAGGGCTGGGGACACCAGGACTCCCTGGCAGCCCTGCAGATCCTGGCACTGGTGCAGAAAGGTGGGTGAGAGGGGTGCAGCCCTGCCCGGCTCTCCGCTCCCAGCTGAGTGTGTCCCCCCAGGTTTTAGTGGGGTGGTGTTGGTTTAGCAGCCAGCTGAACCACTGGGTGCTGTGGAGGGCCGGCACACAAAGGGCTGCCATAAATCTGTCCTGGAGGAGGGCTTGGCCAGCTGTGGTGGGAGAGCAGTGGGTGCCCCGAGACAGCAGCTGCATCTCTTAGACGTGGATATTGAGTGTTCAGAGTGCTGCAGTGTCCGTGGGCTCCCCAATGAAGCTGTTGGGTGAGACCACCTGGGCAGGAATGCTGACGTGTCAGGATTGGGATGGCTCCATGGCTCTCCCGCTTCCTCTGCACTTGCCCTGGGAGCCAAGAGGGGAATTTCCTGCTGCAGAGAGGTACGTGCTGCACAGGTTCCCAAGCAGGGCTTACTTGTGCTTGCCTCCTTGATTGCTTTTGCTTTTGAAAAGGGCTTAAACCCAGCCATTTTAATATGCGGTAGAACAAGTATTAAAGGAGATCCTCAGGTGCTTATTTGTTTCCATGAAAAAGGATTGGCTCGGAGCAATTTTCCCAGGCTGTGGGCCCAGGAGGGGTGCACAGCATCCCCTGAGGCAGAGAGGAAGGTGACAAGGGGATTTAGGAGAGACTGGTAGGGGCCCATCCTGCACATCCTTGGCATGTTTGGTGGTAGGGAATAGGATAATTTCTGTTCCTGGTCATATACTTTTCATCCCAATTTCAGTCCTATTATAGTCACACCTGCAGCTGCTGAGCAGTCACATTCCCAGACTTCTCATTCCCACACTGAGCAATCCCTTTGCAGGGGCCTGGCTGCAGCAGAACTCAGCACATCTGCTCTGGACAGAGCCATTACTTCTAGTTCAACATCCTTGAATTTTGAGACTTCTTCCAAGAGTCTTCCCTCCAGGAACTGGGGCAGCTGTCAGCCGTTTTCTCCAAATAATCCTGTGCATGTAAATGCTTCTGCACGTCTGTTCTGCATCCCCAGCTGAGGCACCACAGGCCTGGGCTTGCAGCCACCATGGGATGAGTGCCCTAAGGGCTGGGGAGAGCAGGGCTGGGGGGATCCTGCACTCAGTGGTGTCACCCCCACCCTGGCTGCAGAGGGGTCCAGGCTCCAGTGTGTTTTCAGGGGGGATCCATGAACACAGCGTGGCAGTAGCAGGGAAGAAGGGGCTGGGCAGTGTTTGAGCAGTCCCATCTGCTGTCTGAGCCGCAGCAGACACTGGGGAAGGGAATATTCTGGCTTGCACTCGGTGCCAAGGCTCTTCCCTGAGCAGAGAGGGCTGTGAGCCATCAGTCCCAGTGCTTTTCCAGCTGCTGGCTCCTCCGGTGGGGCTGTGCTCCGAGCCCAGCCGAGCAACTGCTGCTTCCAGCACGACATTCCCGGTCTGACCGACCCCCGGGATTATCCAGCTGCTCTTCCCGGGCAGCTGGCGGCCAGCAGCCTCCACTTCACACCGTGCCTGCTCCAGAGCTTCCCCTCGGGCCGTCCCTCCACGGAAGAGCCCGTTTTTGGGAGGTACCGAGTGCCTGCAGCCGGGGCTGGGTGAGAGCAGCCGTGCCCAGGCAGGATGCTGGGGGCACGGGAGGATGTTCCTCCCAGGCTGGGAGGATTATCCCTCCCCAGGAGCCTGACTAAGGCGTTCTCCTGGCTCTGCTCTCATCCTTGGCTCTGGCAAGGGCGGCTCTGAATTGTGCAAGTCACTGGCAGCTTGGGTGGCAGAAGAGCAGGGTGAGCCCCGGGCTGGCAGGGGGGAGCTGCCCCCCAAGGCCAGCTTGTGTTTGATTTTATTTTAGTATTTTATAGCTGTGAGTGGTGAGCTAAGGGCAGGGGCTGCAGGCAAAGGTGTGCCTGAGCACAGTGAGCAGTGAGACAGCAGTCAAGGAGGTGTGTGGGAAAGTGCCCTGTGCTGTCCTGGCTGTGCAGTGACACCAAAACACAGCATTTTTAGTGCCAGTCCTGTCCCAGCACATGGAGGCACTTGGATAAAAGCTGGTGTGGATGTGGCATTGTGGCAGCCCTTCCTACCCCAGTGCTGGCTCTGTGCCTGTCCCCAGGCTGGCACGGGATGTCACCTGGCACTTTCTCCGTGGCACAGGTCAGTGCCAGGACAGCCACCGCTGCTGGATGCTGAGGTGGCTCAGCTGGGGTGGGCCAGGACCTGGCATTGCCAGGACAGGAGGATATATCCTGTGCTGCCAGGGCTGGTGGGGGCACAGGGGCAGTGCCAGCCACACGAGTGTCCCTGCTCTCTGTGACCTGTGGGACGGGGACACACGGACCAGGAGCTTGCAAAGCCTTTAAGCTCCTCCTGTGACGGGCACAGCAGAAGGGCGAAGGATTATGCCTGTGCCTGGGTTTGGTGGATGAATAACAGATTCAGGATCCTTTGGCAGATAACAGGGCGGGAGCTGTTGTCGGGCAGGGAGAAAGTCGGTCAGGCAGCAGCCAAAGGAGTCACCACAGCCTGGTTCTGCAGGTGGGGCAGGAGGGCAGAGGAGCCCAGCCCATGCCCCAAGTGTGCCTGTGCCCGCTCTGGGCTGCAGTCACACGCCAACTCCTCCTTTCCTTTTTGGGAAATCTGAAGGATTTTGCTTTTCCTGGCATCTTCCCAGCCCTTCACTGACATCACAGAAATAAGGGTCAGGAACATGTGAGCCCCTTCCCCAGCTGCCACCGGGGTCCCGCTGCCCTCCCCACTGCTCACCTGAACAGCTGCTGCAGACACTTTGCAGGAACTGGGGAGGATCCTCAGAATACAGCTACCTGTTGATCTTTTAAATCAACTCCTGCCAACAGGGCCACTTGCTTTTCCCTGGATTTTAACTCATGCTGATGTAGTGATTTGCATTTCTTTGGATTAGCAGCAGGACTTTGAAAAATGGGTTTAAAAGCCTTCAGGGCATGTGAACTGCCCTGGTCTGTGCCTTCGCAGCAGCCCCTGCCAGCCCCGAATTCCTGGGGTGTATCTCAGGGCAGGGAAGGTCCCAACACATTCCCTTGGGACTGTTTGAAGCCAGATGTGCAGCGGAGCCTTTCTGGTGTAAAATATCTTGTCCCCATCCCTAGTTTTGTTCATCTCCTGACCAGAAGATTTCCATGCACGTTGCTGTGCTCAGTCCCACTATCCAGCACTTGCAGGGAGCTGTCCCAGACTCTCCTGCAGTGTTGACTAACACCTCCCCAGAGCTGGTGTTGGCAACAGGAGCCCAGAGGGCTGGCAGGGGGATTGCCAGTGCCTGGCACAGCCGTGGCCCTCATGGTTACAGGGAAGACTTGAAATACACACTCAAAGGCCAAATGCTGGGAGACAAAGATTCCCCAGCCCAGGTACTTTGGTTACTTTATGGAGATCTGGGGATTTCCAGCCTGATTTTGGGGGTTTATTTTGCTATTTGAGGTTTTTGGGCTGGCACAGCATTGCTGAGCCAGTGTTCTCCACAGAACCTCTCATCTCCATCCGTGGATCCTGTGTGTGTGCATCCAGTGTAAGCTGTGTTCCCGTGGGTGGCCAGGCTCGTTCCCCATCCTCTCGGAGTAGCCAAATCTTGTAAGGAGGTGTGTACCCCGTGAATGTGTTACAACTCAATTTAATACGTGACTAAACCAGCCATGCAATATTGCAATTAAAGTATAATTCCAGAGGTGTGAACAATGCCGGCTCTTTGCTGGGAGTGAGTCAGGGGAGCGGAGGAGGAACCGTGCAGCAATGTTTTATTAATTGACTCCAGCAGATTTATTTGTCCTCAGTGAATAGAGCTGGGCAGAGCTGTCGGAATTGTTCCTGCTCTGCTTGCACAGCGCTGCTCCATGCCTGGCTGCTGGCAGGCTGATCCTGGGGACTGAGAATTACTGGGATGGAGACAGTTCCTGGCTGAGTGACCAGTTAAATGGATATTGTCAGTGAGCAGGAGCGAGCTGGGGGCTCCTGGTGCTCTTTGGAAATGGTCCCTTGTGCCTGGCAGTGATCCTCCTGCTGCTTTTCCCTGGGTCCTGTCCTGCCTGGGAGCAAATGCCACGGGAAGGTGGCACTGGATGGCCCCTGGCACCGTGCTCAGCCCAGGGACAATGCAAATGCTTCCAGGATTACAAAAAAGCCAGGGAAGGAGAGCAGAGCGTGCCTGGAGCAGGAATCATCCCCCATGGTTCCTCTGGTACTGAGTGCTGTCCCTGGGGATGAAGGGGAGGGTAAAGCAGTGGGGCAAAAAGTGAACTTCTCCCCAAGTTCCCACTGAATTCCCCAAGTATTGCAAGTGTGTTTCGTTCTCAGCAGCCTCTGGAAGCCCCTTGGAGCAGCTCAGGGCTGTGGGCTGGCACTGGGGACATGGCTGTCACACACAGTCTTGCCGGGCAGGGCAGAGCCCAGGTGACCTTCAGAGGTGACTGCTTCTCTTAATGGCTTGGAATCTGATTATACCATTTCTCTAAGAAATGTGCTTGGCACGTTCTTCTGCATTAAATACCATTTAGGGACAGTTATCTTGAACTCTGCCTGCCGCTTAGGAAAAAGCCTTTGAAAATGATATTATGGATCAAAAGTGTTCCTGGGGTAATTCTGTTTCAAACAGTGGAGTTAATCCAGAACTGAATTTGGCCCTGCATTTTCAAATGAGAAGCAGTAGCTGTATAATCTGTTTATGGTTTTAAAGTGAATGTTAATCTTGGATTTGGTGGCTTTTCCAGAGGGTCGATTTGCCGTGCTGCAGGTCCATTTTAGCCCCCTGCTCTGACACTCCCTGAGCCGACTCCATGTTTTATTTTAAAGAGTGATTTTACTGTGTTTATAAATACATATCAAACCTGGAAAAACGTTAAATCTGGGCAGCCCTCAGCAGTGGAAGTAATGCCATTTTTCTTGCCTTGCGTTTTGTCGGTACAGCTCCTGGCACGGCACATCCATGCTCCGGATGGCTCAGTCCCACCAGGATGGGATGGGGTGGGGGGAACGGAACCCAATGTCCCCTGCTGAGATGGGGGAGCCTCTGGGTGCTGTCCCCTGGGTGACTCTGTCCCGTGTCCCCTCCGCAGGTGGGAGGATGCGGCCGTGCGCCGGGGGCTGACGCGCGGAGCCACCGGCCGCGGGGAGCGGGACCCCCGCCGCCCACCCATGGTCCCGGCTGGCAGCCGGGGCAGCCCCCCGTGAGGAGGGGCACGGGCACAGCCGGGACCCCGGGCACCGAGCCCCCGCAGCCATGACGAGCCTCTTCCGCCGGAGCAGCAGCAACGGCGGCTCCCGCGGCGGCTCCTCCGCCCAGGAGCTCAACAACAGCCGCCCCGCCAGGCAGGTGCGGCGCCTGGAGTTCAACCAGGCCATGGAGGACTTCAAGACCATGTTCCCCAACATGGACTACGACATCATCGAGTGCGTCTTGAGAGCCAACAACGGTGCCGTGGACGCCACCATCGACCAGCTTCTGCAGATGAACCTGGACGGCAGCGGCTGTGAGGACAGCTCGGACTCGGAGGACAGCATCCCCCCTGAGGTAACCTGCGTGGGGGTCCCCCTGTGTGGGCCCTCAGTCTCATCCTGCCTGGGCACGGTGCTACCCGACTGCTGCAAGCAGGCAGAGGTTTGGGTGCCCGGATCAGCTGGGCTGCTGCACCAAAGATTGTGTTAGGCAGTGCTAGGCACAAGCCAAGTGCTCTCCTCCCTCTCCCTCGCCGCAAAACCCCACAGAGACCCTTCTGCTGCTGTCAGAGAGACTCCCCGGGGCTGTGTGCACCCAAGGACAGGCTCACCCACCCTGTTCCCTTGAAAGCAGTACCTCCAAACTCCACCAAAACCCCCCTGGATGCAGGAGGTCCAGTGCCAGCAGGTTGCCCCATCTCCTGCAGCAGCACTCAGCCCGTGCCATCCCTGTTCTGCTGCTGCACGTGGGGCCCTGGCCCGCTGGGCACCATTTCCCTGTCCTGCCCTCACCCCATCCTGTCCCCCTGCAGATCTTGGAGCGGACCCTGGAGCCGGACAGCTCGGACGAGGAGCCCCCTCCTGTGTACTCCCCTCCTGCCTACGAGAGCCAGGTGTTGGGCAGCCGCTACCCCCGCGCCCCACCCACGCCCCCGCCCAGGTGAGCCCCAGCCCCGCTGCTCCCGCTCCTGGGGCACCCTGTGCCAGCACACGGGGTCAGCCTGCCCTGGCACGCCCGTCCGACCCTGTTCCTTATAGGGCCGAGTGAGACAAAGCCAAGGGAGATGAATGAAGCCCACAGCTGGCTCAAAAATCCCTGTCAGGGTCTGAAACAGAAACAGCTGAGGGGCCGCAAAGGCGCTCCGGCAGCGTGTGGAATGGCAAAAATCAGCGCCCGGGGGCGGGGAGTGCTCGCCTCTGCTGGAAAACACCAGGTGCTGGGTGGCCAGCCCCTCACCACACACCTCGGCTGGCTCTCACTTGTCCCCTGGCAGCACCGCTCTGGCTGTGGGACAGCAAGTGAGCCCTGGGCACCTCTGTGCCAGCCCCTGCCCTCTGTGCCAGCCCCTGCCCTCTGTGCAGGCTGGGTGTGCCATCTGGTGAGAGACGTTTGTCAGCTTCGTGGGGAAATCCCTGCAGTGCTGGGGCTCCACCCGGCTGGTTTTTGGGAGTCTGAGTGAAACAGGGAGGAGAAGGAAAACCCAGCATGCAGAGTTTGCAGGGCAAGGCTTGAAATGCAGCTCCCAAAGTTTCCAAACACTCTAGGAAAGCCTTTCGCTCTCCAGAGCTGATGCTAATGCTGCAGGTTCGGGGATGTGCTGGGGTTTCGTGGTTTCCAGGACTGCTGGTGGAGCTGGGCAGGCCCTACTGTGCCGGGCCCTGCTGTGCCAGACCCTGCTGTGCCAGGCTTTGCTGTGCCAGACCCTCCTGTGCCAGGCTCTGCTGTGCCAGACCCTGGGCTCTGCTGTGCCGGGCTCTGCTGTGCCAGGCTCTGCTGTGCCAGGCTCTGCTGTGCCAGACCCTGCTGTGCCAGACCCTGCTGTGCCAGGCCCTGTGCCACGCTGCCAGGGCAGGTGTTGGTGGGTCTCTCCTCACCAGAGGTGCTGCCTGTGCTCGCCCCGCAGGACGGACGTGCCCGGCCCCGGCAGCACCGCCCACTACAGGAACTGGAACCCGCCGCTCCTGGGCAACCTCCCCGAGGACTTCCTGCGCATCCTGCCCCAGCAGACGGCCGGCACACAGGTGAGCCTTGGCCACCCCTTCCAGCCTGCGCCCCGGCTCCGTGGGGTGGCATGGAGCACCATCCCAGTCCTCAGCCACCCTGAGCTTGCAGCATCAGCATGCTGGAAGCATCTGGGTACCAGGTGTGGACTAAACCGAAAGTTTCGGAGTGTGTCGTGTTCAAGAGACTGAAATAGGCAAGGTGTGAAAGAGCTCTCAGCAAAGCTTTGATATTTTTCCTGCCATTATCCCAGTGACTAGTGCCAGAAATGCCACTTGCCAGAAGCACCTAATATTTTCAAATATTTGAAAGTCTTGCCCACTGCTCTGGTGAGGAGCAGCAGGACCAGTAATGCTCTTAAGGAGAGCAGCACTGCCAGGGCACTTGAGTGCTGCTGCAGTGGAATTTGGGTGGGAAACCTAGTGCAAGCCAGAGGATTTGCCCCTGGGAAATGAAAGTCCATGTGTGCTCCATGGTTGTTTTAAGCCAAAAGGTTTGAGAGCCAGCAGCAGGGCAGGCAGTGGGCAGCATCCTGTGGGGAATAAGCAGCCCCAGCACTTGCTGGGCATCTCGCTCAGCTCCTGGCACAATTTGGGGCATCTCTCGGCTCTTTGCTAACACAGGAACCCCTAAATGAATGCAGCACCCTCCTGGCATGGTGAGGGCTGGGGGGGCTGCAGGCACCCTGCTCCTCCCTCCCATTTCATCTCCAAAGGCAGCCTGCCACGTTTTCATGAATGATTGCCCTGCAAGTTGAGCTTCACGGGCTCTATTACCTTTCTGGGAATAGGAGCGTGCCAATTCATTTGGGCTCAGGGGGAGGAGAGGAGCAGCTGCCCTTTTCTTTCCCCAGTAATTGTGTGCTTTTGCTTTTTATGGCTCTCTGGGAGCAGCTACAAATCAGATAAATATTGTAGGCAGGGATGAGGCTGTGCCGCAGCGTGCGGCTGTGCTGCTCCCCAGGTGTGAGGTGTGATGTGCCTTGTGCAGGGGTTGTGCATTTGTCAGCAGGACACTGCAGACTCTGCTCTTTAGAGATGGGAGATAGAGCAGCAATGCTGCTGAGACCCTTCTTGTACCTCCACACCAGGTTCTGCTATGGCACAACCCCACGGTTTAATGTCAAAAATCCATGGCAGCCTGTGCTCTGCAAAAGGAGCTCCAAAAGGTTCCCACGTGGGATGTCTGTCTCCTCTGCCCTGTCCCCCTTTCCAAGGGGCAGAGGCAGTGATGCTCTGTCCCCTTTTGTCCCTTTTGCCCTGTGCTGTTGGGTAGAGGAGGGAGGGACCCCTGTGGGGAGCAGCAGTCGGTGCCCATGGGTGTAACAGAGGGGCAAAAGGCCGAGCTCAGCCCGAGGTGCTGCTGCAGGGACCCCCTGGGGCCACCACCCAACCTGTGCCACGTTTGCCTCCCCAGGGCTCCCAGGGGTGCCGGCAGCCCGTGCCACGGGGGCTGGTCCCACGGGGCCAGGGCTCCCTGGAGCAGGAGCGGCGCTGGAAGCAGTACCTGGAGGACGAGCGGATCGCGCTCTTCCTGCAGAACGAAGAGTTCATGAAGGAGCTCCAGAGGAACCGGGATTTCCTTCTCGCCCTGGAGAGAGGTGAAAAGGGCCTTCAGAAACTTCTGCTTTTTGGGTGTGTGCCCTGCTGGGACTCTGGCTGCTGGCAGCAGTGCCCTGCCCGTGGGATCAGGGCTTGTGCCAAAGCAGAGCCAGTACAGGATGTGGCCAGGCTGGGGGCTGGTGGTCTGAGCTGCCCTCCCTGGTGGGCTGCTCCCTGAACTGCTGCTCTCCTCCCCCTGCCTACCCCTCTGCAGCATCTCTGGCAGAGCCCAGCAGAATCCATAACAAGGAGCTTTGGAAATGCCCTTTGAGCCCTCCCCAGCCATGTCACTGGTGCTTTGCAGGGTCCTGGCAGCACTGTCACTGCAGGTGGCAGGAAAACCATGGGTGTGCTCCTCGTGTGCTCGTGGTGGGTGGGCAGCTCCTCTGCTGCTGCGGGCTCCCATCACAGTGCTTGTGGTCAGTGCTGTGCTGAAGCAAAGCCCCAGCTCCCTCCCTTGCCACAGCCTGTCCCTTGGCAGCCACGGGGCTGTGAGGGGAGAGGGGAGCAGAGCCATGTGCTCTGCCTCGAGGGTCTGATCGAGCGGGCGCCGCGCTTTTTGTTTTTCAGATCGATTGAAATATGAGTCCAAAAAATCCAAGTCAACCAGTGCTGCTGTCAGCAACGACTTTGGTTTCTCCTCCGTATTATCAGGTAACTTCCAAGACAGACGTGAGCATTGTCTCTCCACAGCAGGAGCCCCCAGAGCCCCTGCATTCCCATCCCTCTGCCCAGCTGCCTCCAGAGTGGCTGTGGAGGGAGGAAACTGGCTGATCCCTTCCTGCTGCCCTCCCAGCACAGGAGAAGAGCTGGTGGGCCTTGGGGAGGGATGCTCCTGCCCTCCCCACGTGGAGGTGCTCCTGCATCCTGCTTCCATCCATCCCTGCCCTCCCGTGCCTGGAGCAGAGGATTGTGCCTGGAAGCATAATGACTGTTCCTGGGTAATCCTGATTAACCTCGGAGCAGAGCAGCTGCCCAGAGTCAGAATTAGAGCTGGTGTCTGTCGATGGCCCTGCACGGGGCTGGGCGAGCCTGGGCAGCCTGGCAGGGCTCCAGCTGGAATCATGGACCTGGGAACAGGGACATGGCTCTGGGGGTCTCTGGTTCCCTGACGGAGCTGGGCTTGCTGCTGATCCATTGGGTAGCATGATCCAATACCCAGAGCAGTCAGAACCCGGGGGAATTTGGAGCTGCTGACCCTGGAGGGACGTGCTGGTGCTGGGACTGAGCACCCATGAGGGTGTGCTGCCAGCCCAGAGCTCTGCACTCCCGGTCCCAGGGGTTGTGTCCCCAGAGGGTCCCCATCCAGAGCCAGCCCCACGTGCCAGCGCCCTCATCCCACCTGCTCTTGCCCAGCTCTGCCCTTTGCTGATGCTGGAACTGGGTCATGGAAGTGATTTGTCCCAGCCCCCCCTCAGCAGGCACGCACTGCCAGTGACCAGGTGTGTGCCTTGCAGGTGACATAGCTCCCTCTGGAACCAGCGAGGCCGGCGGGGCCGTGTCCGACGATGCCTTATTCCGAGACAAGCTCAAACACATGGGGAAATGTGAGTGGGTGTGCAGGCCCCTGCTGGCAGCCTGGCAGGGCTGGGGGTGGGGCTGGGAGTGGGGTGGGCAGGGGGAGGTGACAGCAGTACCTGGCACTCTCTCAAACTCATCATTCCTCTGAGCAGTCACAGCCTGCTTTTCCCACCACTAACTAGACCAAGGTCCTTGGGTGGCCTCGGCTGGGCTGGGAACACTGGGAAGGGTGGGTAAGGAAGATCGTGAAAATCCCAGAGAAAGGGTAAAACATCAGCACCTCCCACCAGGGACCAAGGTGTCCCTGTCTCCCTCTCCCGAGTCTGGGAATCACCACAGGGTGTTGGGTGTGGGTGGCTCTCACACCCCTGGCCCTGCCCCTCTCCTTCCCACTGCCTGTGGCAGCCTTGGGAAAGGTTTTTGGGTGAGACCCTCACCCAGCTGCTTCCTTCCAGCCACACGCAAGAAGCTGTTTGAACTCGCCAGAGCCTTCTCCGAGAAGACAAAGATGAGGAAATCAAAAAGAAAACACTTGTTGAAACACCAGGTGTATCCTGAAAGGGGCTGTGGGGTGGGGGGGGCTCACTCAGGTGCTCCTGGGGGCTCCCCAAGGACACCCCTATGGCTGGGGCACGGGCTGGGAAGGGTGGCTGTGGTGCCATGGCCACGTGCTGGCCCCACAAGTGGTTTTCCTTAGCGGAGGGCGCAGCATGGGGACAGCAGCTTCCACGGCAAATCTTCTGGATGACGTGGAGGGACATGCATATGGTAAGGAGTGCTGTGCCAGGCTGTGCTGTGCTTGGCATGCCTGGGTCCCGTGGTGCCCGGCCCCAGGGCTGGCTCAGGTGTGAACGCCTGGCAGAAATACCCCTGAGGGCCAAAACCCTCCATCCAGTGTTCTCAGGTGTGTTCTGGTAGGAACTCCCCAAGTCCCACTGGGAATTCTCTCTCTGAGCAAGGAAGCCCTGCCCTGGGGAAAGCTGGGCTGCCTCCCCCGGGCTCCTCCCCAGAGCTGGGACCGGGTGCAGGGGTGTCCTGGTGTGGAGGTGGCTACAGCCCCCTCTGCCTCTGCCTTTCAGATGAAGATTTCCAAGCACGGCAGCAGCAGCTCCGGGAAGAGGAGGAGACGCCGAAGGAAGGGCAGTAAACGGTGAGAGGCACCTGGGGATGGATGATCGCTCCGGTGTGAGTGGCCCAGCCTGGCTGGAGGAGGGGCCACGTGCTTTAGGCTGGATCCAGAGTGTGTCAGGGTGGGGACAAGCCCCGTCAGTGGCCATGGGTGGCACGGCTGGGACAGCCCCGGGTGCTGTCACTGTGGCTGAAGCTGAGCATGTGCTGTTCTCTTTCCCCCCCTCCCCTGCAGGTCCCAGCACTGAGGTTTCTTGCTGGCACAGGAGGTGCACGAGGCTTCATCAGGAGTTGGCTGAAAAAGGAAAAACCCACCCGACAAATCACCCAGATTTTGGCTGTTCCCCCTCTGCTGCTGTACTCCTCTGAAGTACAAGTATCGAAGTGAGGCACAATGTTTTCTTACCAGTGGTTTGAAAACAACTTTTCCTATCGAGCAAATCAGCCAAAAAGGAAAAACAAAAAAGGAAAAAAAAAAAGGAAAAAAAATAAAGGGTGCAGCTGCTGGGAGCGGCTGCGGAGGAGCCAGCAGAGCTCAGGCTGGGGAGGAGCAGCCCCGGCTGCAGGAGGGATGAAGTCAGTGGTACTAACGAGGATCCATTCCCACGTGGGGCCTGCTGGGCTGGAGCACTCCTGAACATATCTGTAGCAGTCTGATGTGACTTCACTCTGCGCACACCGGAACAAAAACCACGTGAGAAAGAAAGGGAAGCTAACAGCCGTTGTCTATTATTGCTAGGAGTAATGAGCAGAGATTCAGATCAGGTAATAGTCAAATAATATAAATTGTTTATAAAGGAAAGGCCTTCTTTTCCTAGGCGTTTCACTTTGAATTAAACCTTTGCCTTCGGCATTGCTACAACTGCCTTGAATTTGGGAAGCTTTGTGCAGCACCAAGGGCTGGATTTCACAGCAGTTTAACCCTCACTGATGGAGCAGGACACGTCCCACCGGGTGTGGGGTGCTGGGGGTGCTCCTGGACCCTGGGATGCCCCCGCTGTAGGTAAGAGGCAAAGCCCAAGCCAGGGGTTGGCAGGGCTGGTGGAGGTGTTTTCAGCACGGAGAGTTTGTACCAGGGCTTGGGGGCACTGCTGGGTCTGGGGCAGGAGCAGAGCCCCTTCCTCGTGCCCATAGTGCCAGAACCCTGCAGCTCTCGGAGATGCTGTCAGGCTAAAAATAATTACATAAACAAATTCCTTCGCTGTGTAAGTAATGAGTGACGAGCGTAAAGTCAGAATTCGCTCCCGCCAGCACATTTTCTTCTCCTTTATCGGCACAACGTTCCCTGCCAAATGCAGGAGGTGGCTCTAGACGTGCCTGCTTCGCTCCCTGGCTCCTGCCAACCAGCACAAATGTTGCAGGATTGGAGCTGTGAAGGCGGCAGACGCAGAAGCCCCAGCCATCAAACACTCACGCAACTGTTTTCCCTGCCTCTCGGCGGGGTTTGGTGACAAAAGTCCCCCTTGCAGGCGCTGGCTCCGGCAGGCTCCTCTCCAATCCCAGCGGAGCCCGTGTGCCTTTGAAGCGGACGCCAGGATTCCCTCCCCCGGCGGCGCTGCAGCTGCTGCACCTGCTGAGCGCTGCTGTGTCCCCTGCAGCCCTGCTGGGCACCGGGGACATCCCGTCAGCTTCCCTTCTCCCGGTTCCTGGCCAGGGGCAGGGCTGCTCCCAGCTGTCCGGGGCTGCGGGGTCTGCGTCATGTCCCCATAGCACACAACTCTCCCAGACGAGTTGTGGGGTGCCGAGAGCCGGGCTGGGAGCACCCTGGGATGCCAGCAAGCTTTGGGTTCCTAAAATCAGAGCAGCAGGATTCCCACCCCACCCAGCCCATACCAGTTTTGGTGTCCTCTCCTTTGCTTTTGAAGGGTTGAAGAGCACGTCCTGAGTCGTGGCAGCACAGGGACAGGTGAGGGGCACCCCAGCCACGCTGGCTGTCCCACGCCGTGGGCAGCCCCCCTGCTCCTGGGGGTGTGCAGGACTGTCAGGAGGTGCTGCGGGGCCACAGGATGCCCCAGGCTGCTCTGCCCTGCCCAGGGTAGGATGTGGGTCTGGAGGAGCACCTGGCTCAGGGTGCAAGGGGCTAAGGGTAGATCAGGGCACGGAAAATCCTTTAGTGGGAGTTCATTCTGAGGGTGCTGAGGAGAAGGAGGGGCTCCTTCCCTACTCTCTGCTGGCCCTGGGGGCCCTAGGAGGCTGCTGGTACTCCTTCCCAGTCCAAAGCAGCTCTGCATATTTGGAAGAAAATCCAGCTTGGAAGCGGATCAGCTTGTCACCGTTCCAGCTCCGCTACCGCGGGCTCCGGTGCCAGCCAAGTTTCCATGCAGGAAGCCCCAGCGGGCGGGAAGGGAGCTCTGCTGGCCCAGCAGGGTGTGGGCATGGGCCAGGCCGTGCCCTGGCTGCTGGGGTGGCTTGAGCTTTCCTGGGGAGGCTGGCACAGGGCCACGGTCAGCCCTGCTGCAGCAGCCGGGGCAAACAGGGGGACGCTGTCCCCCATTCAGTGACACGTCCCAAGTCACCTCTGTGACCAAGGTGTGCTGGTGGAGCAGCCCTGGGCCAGCAGCTGGCTCTGCTTTCTGCCTGAGCACGTCCCCTCTGCTCCACTGAGAAAGGGACAGCAAGGAAAGGTGGCTGGGGAGGGGACAGGGGGGTGCCACTGCCCAGCCCTGCTGGGGGTCCTGCACCAAAAGCACCGTGGCCACCCAGGCCTGGCACAGGGCTCTGGCCACCTCCACCACCCAACAAGTTGCCCTTAAACATCCCAGGCCAGGCACAGCCTCTGGGTGATGTCACTCTGTAGCCGTGTCAAAATACCTTGGGAGACACAAAGCATCATTTTAATGGAGATGGAGAGGGGTTGTTTTTGTGTCCTGTGAAAAACAGAAAGTCAGGTCTGTGGAGTGGAAAGGCACAAACCCAGCTTGGGAGCCAAAATGCATTTCTTACATAAAAATGTACAATTCTCAGTGATGTTTGTATGATTTCTTTACAAAAAGGGTTTCAAAAGAACAAAACAAACCTATCTGTGACGTTTGTGAGTGTGGCTATTTTAGAATTTATTTCCATAAGTGATTTTTTTCTTAAAGATGTTTAATAGTAATTCCTATAATAAAGTCCTGTTGTACTCTTAACACTGTATATTTTTTTAAAAAACTGTATTTTTCCACTCTTTACAGGGGGAAGAAGAAAGAAAGGGGGCTGGGGAGGGAAGGGGCAGCTTTAGCCCAGCTCCAGCTGTGCCCCTCAGATGCAAACGCCCCATTTCTGCCCAGGTTTGCTGCCTCCCTGCTCCTGGTGGGGCTGAGTCTGTGCCCAGTGATTTCCTCAAGGATCCGGTGCCCCATCCCTGGGTCAGCAGCCCTGGGGGCAGTGGCAGGGCCGGGGGGCACACGGAGCATCCCCCTGCTTGCAGGGAGAGCACAGAACCCGCCTGTCCTGCGCCAGCTTTCATTGCCTGGCAGGACTGGAGCTCCCCGGCCTGCCTCGGAAACCCTCCCTGGGAAAGGAAAGCCTGGAAAAAGTCATGGCATTTGTTACAGTAGTGCACAACACGAAACGCAGAGGTACAGTTGAGAGAAGGTAAGGAAGAAGTAAGTTTTATTTTGGTTAATGGATTATATGGAGTTTTGGGAACGACCATCGATTGGAAGGTGAAGTCACCACCTCTCCAACCACACTGGTCAATGACAAAGTCCATCAAACCTTTCTCCTCCCAGGAGAAAGAATGAGAAACAAAAAGACAGTTAGAAAAACGTGTGCATATTTACAAAAATTAGCGTGAGAAATTCAATCACAAAAATAAAAACATCACAAAACTAAAAATCAAAACAACAGACATTCCTGCCTTAAACGTCAAAAAGCACCGAAACGCTGCAGGAAAAGCCGGGCTGGTGCCGGGGAGCGCAGAGCTCCAGCAGCTCTCTTGGAATTCCTCTCCTCCACAGGGACGGGACTTTGCTGTCCGGCCGGGGCTGGCTGGGGACAGGGCTGGGGACAGTGTCCGAGCCTGGGGACAGGGCTGGGCACAGTGTCCGAGCCCGGGGCTGGCTTGGGACAGGGTTGGGCACAATGTCCGAGCCCAGGGACGGGCACAGGGTCCGAGCCCGGGGACAGGGCCGGGGGCAGGGATGGGCACAGGGGCCGAGCCCGNACAGTGTCCGAGCCCGGGGCTGGCTGGGGACAGGGATGGGCACAGTGTCCGAGCCCGGGGACAGGGCTGGGGACAGGGCTGGGCACAGTGTCCGAGCCCGGGGGCTCCTGCTGGTCAGTCCTGTCCCCTTCCCGGGCCGGGCTGCGGGATGGAGCAGAGCTGTTCTCCATCCCCTCAGCCCATTCCCGAGCTCAGGGCTGCACCTAGTGACCGGGACAGGCTGGCTGCAGGACGGCTGCAGGTCACACACCGGGGTAAAAACACACACCGGGATCCTCTGGGGGTCACACACTGTCTGCTGGGGCTGCCATGGGGCAGGGCCTGGACGGGGCTGGGCTGGTGCCACTGTCCCTTGTCCTGATCCCAGTCCCCACTGGTGCTGACCCCACTGTCCCTTGTCCTGATCCCACTGTCCCTTGCCCTGATCCCACTGGTGCTGATCCCACTGTCCCTTGCCCTGATCCCACTGTCCCTTGCTCTGATCCCACTGTCCCTTGTCCTGATCCCACTGGTGCTGATCCCACTGTCCCGCCGTGCTGTGACACGGCACCGGCAGCCCACAGGACACGAGGCTGCCCCGAGCCCCGGGGCTGCTGGTGCTGCCCGCGCTGGGGCCGAGGCTGCCGGGGCACACCCGGGCCGGGTCCTGTCTGTCGCGACAGCGCCGGGGGCGACCCCAAACTGATGAGGGCGACCCGGCTCGGCCATCGGCTGGCGCTGCCTGAGCCCCTTCTCCCGCCGCCGCTCGGCACTCGGCTGCGTGCCCTGGCGGCCGCTCCGGTTCCGGGTCAGTTCCGGTTCCGGTTCCGGGCAGCACCGGGCCCGTGCGGCGGGGCCGCCATGGCCGCCACGGCCGGGAGCCGCACGCACAAGATCGGGAGCGTGTTCAGCCGGTGCGGGGGGGGTTCAGCCGGGCCGGGGGCCGGGGGGTGTCCCGGTTCTCCGGTGAGCCCCGCGCTGAGCCGCTCGTCTCCCGCAGGGCGCGGAACCTGGCGCGCATCGGGCTGCTGGAGAAGCCGCTGTGGCTGGACGTGTACGCCGCGTTCCCGCCGGCCCGGGAGCCCGTGTACCGCGTGCCGCGGCCGCGCTACCGCGGCGCCCGGGAGCGCGTCCCGGCCGTGCTCTACCGGGAGGACTCCGTGAGGGCGTGAGTGTGACCGCGACAGCCCCGGGCACCGGGCACCGCTCCGGGCACCGCGACCGCTCCGGGCTCCGGGCACCGCCCCGGGCACCGGGCACCGCTCCGGGCACCGGGCACGGCACCGGGCAGCGCTCCCTGGGCCCCGACCGCCTCTGCTGCGCGGGGGTGTTTGGGATAAATCGGGGTGGTTTTTATTAATAAATAGGGGAGATTTTTATTGATAAATCACGGTGGTTTGGGGATAAATCGGGGTGGGTTTTATGGATAAATAGGGGAGATTTTTATGAATAAATCGGGGTGGCTTTATTGATAAGTCGGGGTGGTTTTAATGAATAAATAGGGAAGATATTTATGAATAAATCGGGGTGGTTTTGAGGATAAATTGGGGTGGGTTTTATGGATAAATTGGGGTGGTTTTCATTAATAAATAGGGGAGGTTTTTATGAATAAATCGGGGTGGTTTTTGGAATAAATCAGGGTGGGTTTTATGGAATAAATCGGGGGGGGTTTTATGGATAAATCGGGGGGTTTGGGGATAAATAGGAGAGATTTTTACTGATAAATCGGGGTAGTTTTTATGGATAAATAGGGGTGGTTTTCATGAATAAATAGGGGAGATTTTTATTAATAAATCAGGGTGGGTTTTGGAATAAATTAGGGTGGTTCTCATGAATAAATAGGGGAGATTTTTATTAATAAATGGGGTGGCTTTTTAAATAAATCGGGGTGGCTTTTATGAATAAATATGGGTGGGTTTTTTAAATAAATCGGGGTGGGTTTTATGTATAAATCAGGGTGGGTTTTATGTATAAACCAGGGTGGTTTTTTTAATAAATGGGGGTGGTTTTTCTGCTCTTCCCCACGTTTCTAACAGAGCTGGAGGCTCCTCTGTGTGCAAGGGCAGGGCCGTGCCCAGCACAGAGCTCCAGACTGCTCTGACCCACGGCTGGTGGCAATTAACCTGAATTTATTGACACAAACCTCTGCAGAAGCCCAGACTGGCCAGGGTTGGAAGGGACCCTAAAGCCCCTCCAGTGCCACCCCTGCCATGGCAGGGCCACCTCCCAGTGTCCCAGGGGCTCCCAGCCTTGTCCAGCCTGGCCTGGGACACTCCCAGTTCACAAATCATGTGAAAAGGAGAAATAATTATGTGCATGGTTTTATTGCACCCTCAGTTATCTGACTCTGCTTTTGTGTGTTTACTCTTGATTCAGCTGCAAAGTCTGAATTGTTTCCTTTCCTGAGCAGGAGGTTTTACAGAGTTTATGGCAATGGCCCCAGACCTTTCGACCTGACACAGCAGAACTTCAAATCTACCTGCCAGAGGTAAGATAATAACCAAACCAGAAATGTTCCTGAGGCTGCCCCTTTCTCCCCCTCAGTCAGTGAACCAGAGCATTATTTGTGAGTGTAAAAAAGCAACTTTGCAATCCAGGTTTGTTGAGAAGTACAACGAACTGAAGGAAGGAGGGAAAATTGAAGAGGAGAAATTGTTTGAAGAAACAGGAAAAGCCCTTTTAGCCAGTGGGATCATTTTACAGAGGAGAGGAGTAGATAAAGTGAGTATTAAATATTCACAGAGTTGCTTGGCTGGTGGATTGAGAAAACTCCACTCCCAGGCCCTTCATGCTGAGTTGGTCTGAATTAAATCCTCAGCAAAGCAGTCACACCCCTTACTTAAATGTCTTAAAATGTCTTTGCTGTGCAGAGAAAACTTTCCTCTTGGCCATGAGCAGGTCTGGCCAAGATTAAGGGACTTGTGGGTCAGAAAAGATGTTTTTCTGGGGATGAAGTTGAATAATCATTCAAATAATCCATGGTGTATCTGTGTAAAGCATTTGGAGCTTTGTCTGTTTGTTGTTGTATCTTGAATTTTTCCATGTTTTAGCTGGAGGTCAGCAGCCTCTCTGGGAATGTCCTGCCCTGGTGACACTGTGCTGTGCCTCCATAACAATCTCAGCATGAATTTAACTTTTTTTGGACACACAGAGGGCTGTTGCTCCCCTCAGTCACCCTTCAGAAGCTTTTTTCACCCTGTTTCATGTGATTTCTCTTGTCCTTCCCTGCAGGTGTCCCAGCAGGGTGCTGGATCCAGGGATCCTGCCTTGCAGCCCCAGCTGCAGGCTGGGCTGGAGGAGCTGCAGGAGAAGAGGAAGGACAGGGAGGAGCAGCCACCAGAGCTGGCAGGGGCACAGAAGGAGCATCCCTGTCCCTCCTGACAGCCCTGCTGAGCTGTGTCACCTGCCAGGAGCCACCCTCCAGCCCTCTCTGGGGACATTTCCCTGAGGGAGCAGGATCCTGGTGCCCTCCAGGCTTGTCCATAGGACACATGTTCCTCTCTGTCCAGCTCCACATTGATAAAGTCACAGATAATCTTATTTTTTTTTAGGGTTCATGACTGTTTTCTGAAATCGAGTTGGAAAATACCAAGTGTAAAAGTGGACAATTAAAACATTTTCTTTAAAAACTGGAAGTTCTGCCTGTTGAGCTGTCTGCAGTGGTGAAGATGTTTCCTGCTGGGGGAATGGCAGATCCTGTTTGATGTACTCAGCAGCTGTCTGAAGTGTCATCTTTTTATAGCTGATTGAGGAAAGGTGCTATTTATAGAAGTGCTCTTCCCATCCCATCATCTGCTTAAATGCAGAGTGGGATGAGGTGTGGCAGTACCAGAAAACTGGGAGCTTTGCAGTTTTTTAGTGACTCCTGGTGAAATCTGAAGTGTGAAAATGGGATGTTCCAGCTGTTTGCTGAAAGAAAGGTGATGCTGCTTAGGAAAGAGTCACTGGGAACCTGGCATGGAAAAAAATAACCAGTCTTCCTGGGATTAGGAGGGAGTTCTTGCCTGCAAATCCAGGGGCTGGCTGAGCTTTCCATTAAACATTTTGGCTTGGGCTGTATGAAAAACAGACTGTTTTGTCTCTTTTTCTTTGCTATTTTTGTGGTGTTTTTGTTTTGTCTGTAATTCTTTAGCATCCCAGACTGCCCCCACCCCCCACTAACAGGTGTAAATGTCTGACCTCTCCCTCAGCCCAGTTTAGTGCTGTTGCTGCGTGTGATGCAGGAAAGCTCAGGGGCAGTGAAAAGCAGGGTGTCAAAGTGCCCGTGGTTTGGTTTCTGTGCCTTGGTTCACTCCTGGCAGTGATGTGATCACAGCAGAATTACTCAGTTATCCTTGGAAGGTCAAAGTTTATTCCCAGCTCTGCTCTGGTAGCTCCAGAGGAGCGCAGGGTTTTGTTACAAAGAGCAAAAATCGCTCTGTTTTAGCACTGATCCATTTCCAGATCCAGCAATAACATCGGGTTTAGAGCCCTCCCAGAGCCTTGGGGTGTGCCCTGGCCGAGCTGCTGTGCAGAGCAGGTGAGCAGAAGGCTGGAACTGGTTTCATTTTGTGTTGAAAAAATCCCCAGAGGGCGGCTCTGGGGGGCAGATCCCTCCCAGCTGGAGCAGCCTTCCTGAGCGGGCTCACCGGGAGCCCTTGGATTTGCCCTCGGGGGCAGCTGTGGCCTGGGGGGTGAACTGAGAGACCCCTCAGGGGCTTCTCCTCCCCCCCAGCACCTGGGGAGGTGATGGTGACCAGCTGCAGGTCGTTAATTACCGCGGTCAGGTGATGGCCACAGGTGGGGAGGGTTGTGGGGTGATTGCCCCGGGAGCCAAAGCACGGCCGGGGCAGTGCGGGCAGCCCCGGCTCTGTGGGGCAGCACGGCGCTGGGAGGCTGTGGGGTGCTCCCCGCCCTGCCCGGCTCCTGCCCGAGCGGTCTGTGCCTCACCCGGTGCTTCTGAAGCAGGTACGTGGCCAAATGTGCGGGAGAACCTGTTTCGGTGAAGGGGAGGGAAGAGGGAGGGAGAACCGGAGCCTTGCCGTGCTGGGAATGTGGGAATTCTCTGCTGGAAGCTGCCGGGGCAGAGCCGGCCCTGGGCTGAGGCAGGGCCGGGCTGGGGTTGATGGAGAAGGGGTTGGAGCGTTTTTGTTGTGTCTGGTGGGTGACGGAGAACCCACGGGGTACGAGATGCGAGCCAGAGCGTTTGGTGCAATTCACATGAAACCAGTTAAACCAGTGAGTCTGAACTGCGTTTGCCGGGCTGGAGGGCGATGCTGACGGTCTGGACCTGCTGTAGCTGCGGGAATTTAATGAAGAAGCTCTGGGCAGCAGCCGGGGGGCGGTTTGTCACTGGAAATCTGTGAGGGTCCCGCAGCCCCGGTCCCCCGGCGCTCCCCGCTAGGTGGGAGCCGCGCTCCGCGCTCCCGGCACCGAGCGGCGGCCGCGGCGCCTCCCGAGCCCCGCCCGGGCCGGTGCGGGCACGGCAGCCTCGCCGGGGCCCCGCAGGCGTCGTGCGAGTACCAGCTTTCAGGAAATATCTGAAAAGGCATCGCGGCTTCCCCCGGAGGCAGCGGGCGGGAGCCGGGGGATGCACCGGGAGAGCCCCGGGGTGCGGCGTTCCTGCCCTGGGGGAGGCCAGGGCTGCTCCCGGGATTTCCAGGGCTGTGACCCTGTCCCAAGGACAGCTCCTGCGGTCCGGTAATGTCCCCGCAGTGCCGTGGAAACGCTGCTTCGTGCCCGGAGAGAGGCGATGGCTGCCCCGCCGTCCCGGGCAGCCGTGTGACCTTTCCTGCGCGGAATTCCCGACCTTCCTCCCGCGGGCCCGGTGCTGCTGTGGCAGCTCCTCCCGCTGCCTGCCCGGCTATTTTCAGGGACAGTAAATACCGGAGTATCGGTTACACGGAGCCTTAGCTCCCGAGGCTTCCAAGGCGAGCAGTGCCACCTTCCACAGCCAGGCTGGAGCTTTGCCGAGGCCGGTTCCTAAAAATGTGGGCTTCACCTGAAGGTTTGGGGGTGCAGAGGTGCCTGCCCTGTGGCAGAATGCGGGTGCAGGGGGTGATTGGAGCAGTCTCCTAGGGATGCTGTAGCTTTCCTCAGACCGATGTTTTCCCAGGAGCAGGAGGTGTCCTGCTGGAACAAACACCTCCAGTCCCACGAGTCAGGGCTGCAGAGCTGGGCTCTGAGCTTGGGCGCTGTTTTAACCCACAGGCAGCTGCTCCCAGAGCCCTGCTCAGCCCCTTCACGTGTTCCTGGGCCATGGATTATCTGCTGCTATGGGTTGAGGGCAGGGGAACTAAGGATTTAATAGGATCAGGTCTAATGTCTGGAGCAGCCAAAATAATTCATCAGCTTTGCTGGAAAAACAGGTGATCTGACCTTGCCAATGCCAAGCTTCACCGAGGCAGATAATAAAGGCTTTAATGTTTAAAGAACATGGCTCCAAATAAGATATAAAATTGTTGGCATTGCCACTCTGTGGAATCCTCTGGGATTTGCCTCTGCCCAACCCTGCCAAACACACACATTTGGTCTTCAAACCTGCCACGTTTTGAGCTTTGGAATATTCCAGAAACCTGTATCTGTTAGGAAAATGGATGTGGAATCAGAGCAGGGTGCTGGCTCTGGTGTGCTGTGTTTCCACACTGGAGAGGGGATGGCACAGAAGTGGCTCCTGCTTTGCAAGGCCTGGACGGTGTCAGGTCTGGTTCTGGTTCTAAACTGGGGCTTTTAAACGATTTGGGATTGGTGCTCTTTGCAATGTTTTGCTTCTGCAGCACCAGCAGTGTCCATGGCACAGCAATTTCTGGCTGGAGAGCTCTGGGCTGTGTGAAGTGCAGACCAAAACCCCTGGGCAGGGCAGGAGCAGCGGGCTGAGCTCAGCGGGGGCTGACAAAGCTGCTGCTGTTTTACCAGGGAATGTTGAGTACTGGCAGGAGCTGACCCCCTCGTTGGTCAGTTCTGACCCAGTTTGGCCAGGTCAGCTGGCACAGCAGTGCCTTTAATGAAGGTTTTCACAATCATTGCAGGAGGGCCGGGCTGTGCCGTGTCCCACAGCTCAGTCTGGCTCTGAGGGGCTGCTTTGGTGGCAGGAAGGGAAATGCTGCCCCAGGAAACCCCTGCGGCGCCATCCCGAGCAGCTCTGGCCTGGGTGTGTGCACTGGGGCTGCTCCCCCGGGACCAGTGGCCCTCCCTCGCAGCCGGTCACTCCCGCAGCGCTGCCCCAGGCGGGGATTTGAAATCTCCCCGGACTCAGCAGTGATTTGGGATGTCCCCGCTGCTGGGGGGGTCCCTGCAGGAGCCCGGTGCCTCAGCTGCCCTTGGCTCTGTCTGTCCCTGTGCTGCCTCTCTGCATATTGCAAGCTCATTCTGATGTGCGCTAATGCTATTATCCTCCAGAAATTGAAATCAAGTCTGAACCTATAATGTTTCACTGGGAGGGAATTGGGGTTATATATTCCTGTGTACAGCAGCATTCTATTTCAGTCATAGCATTTAATTATGATTGGTGTGTTAGTGCCCACCAGAGCATAACAAATTGTCATTATGTTATTCTGCTGAGTCTAATTTAATTGGCAAGTTGTCACAAAAGCAATTATCCATCATTTATTTTGTTGCCATAACCACATCTTGGAGAGCACCTGCTGTCTGAAGTGGAAAGGCTCCGCAGTCTCTTGGTCCTGGATTTCTTCCACTTGCCTGACACAAAGACACAATTTCCTCCTCTTATTTAAAAAATACGTTCCTCGTTTCCCAGCGTGGGCTTGTGTGCACGGCTGGGGATGCCGGAGGAAATGCTCTGGGCAGGTAGAGCCCCGTTGGGAAATCCCGGGGCCGCTGTGACCCCTGTGCCCTCCGGAGAGCTTGGGGCCAGCCCAGGGCGGTGTCCGGGGGTGGTGGCAGCTGTGGGAGTCTCTCCTCACTTCTGGAGAGGGGGATGAGCCAAGGAGGGAAAGGAAAGCTTGAAACGAGACATTCCCTGCCTGCAGGAAATGCAACTCTTGGCTTCTTGCAAATAATTTTGGGGGAAAACGGGGAGGGGGGAAAGAAGCCCCTGAACTGGTGGTGGTTTATTTTGATGTCTGAACACACAGAGGTGTTTGGAGGAGCAGAAGGGCTGCAGGGGCTCAGCCCTGGCACTCGGAGCCTGGCTCGTTCTGGAGCCGCTCAGTTCAGGAGCAAACAGCCGAAGTTTAGCGTAGGTGCCATCCATCACCGCCCTGGCTCCGGGGGCCAGCACGGGGCACCCCGGGGCAACCTCGGCTCCCCTGGCTGCCGCTCCCTGGCCCCCGGAGCCGCTGGAATCCATCCCAGAGCCTGGCAACCTGGGCTGCTCTCGCTGAGCAAGTTTCAGATAAAGTCTGGGCTCCCGGGGAGATTAGGAGGCTGGCGAGGCAAGATTAGTGGTTTTTTATAATCCAGCAGGCAAAGCACTATCAGACTTCCCGAGACCAGCCCCAAACTGCTGATTTTCTCCTTCCTCAGATGGCACGTGGCTGTGACCTGTTCGCTTTTGAGATTTTGGAGATTGCATCCCAAAATCCTGCAAGGCTAATGCAGACTCATGAACTCAAAGCCTGTGACTTGCTGTGATAAATGAGTAAATAAATGAAAATCTGTTCTGATGTCTGTATTTCTGTGAGTTACTCCCCTCTCCACCCTGTCTGTAATCTCTTCCCCTCTGGTAGTTCTGATTAGCTGCTAATGAGGAAAGATGATTTTGTAGTTAAAGCACAGAGAGAGGGTTTTGTTCCTAGTTCTGCCTTTTTTTTTTTTTTTAATTTTCCCTTCCATGCCTTGATTTCCCAATCTGTGGCCCCAGATACTTGTGATTTAAGATGGTGTAGAGTTAAATTAATCCATATTTGCAAACCAATTTGTTTCAAAGGCAGTGGTACAGTGACTTGGAGAGGAGGGATCATAAATTTTGCCTCTCGGTGCTCCCGCTGAAGATGAGCACTGTCCTTGTCTCATTTCCCAGCAGTGACACAACCTGGTGTTGGCCAAGCTCCTTGCTCACAGTCAAGGCCTGGGAGTCTGCAGGTGTCCCTGCTGTGCCTCTCTGGTCATTTCCCAGTGCTGGAGCTTGTCCCTTTTCCCTGGGCTGGCTGTCATTTAGTCCCGTGGTGGCTCACAGCAGAGCCTGGGAGCTGCTGGGCCAGGTGAAGGGTGCAGGGTTAAACCTGCAGCAGTGCCAGCAGATATTTGTGTGTCTGATTTATGGGTGAAATTCCCCGGGATAGAGGAGACATCGTGAAACGGCTGAGTGTGATAAATAGCTCATTGTAATGTATTATTTAGCAAATTATAATGAAAAGCAGAAAATACACAGAGGGGAGCAGACAAATGCATTCCCCAGCTGGCAACTTACTGATGGTTTAGAGCCAGGAAACGGATATTTAAGAGGGTTTGGGAATTTCCATGGCTTCCCCTACGGATAAATCACCTTTCTGCAGATGTATTTATTGGGTGCCCTGCTGCTGGGTTTGATCCTGGGGGAGGAAATCACCCCAAGAGCTGGGGAGAGGAGTGGACCCGAACTCCGTGTCCTGCCCTGACCAAGGCACCACCAGAGCTGTCACCCGGAGGGAAATCCCCTGGGTTCCCTTGCTCCTGCAGCTCCTGGATGCTGGCAGGAGGGACGGCACGGTCCCAAAGCAGCGCGTTTGTGCTCGGAGGGAGGCGGGCGGGCTGCGCTGCCCCTCGGGAGCATCCCTGGGGGACAGCGGGGGGCGAACCCCGGGGCAGAGCTGTCCCAGCTCCCAGGCTCTCCAGCTTTCCTGGGCAGAGCTGTCCCAGCTCCCAGGCTCTCCAGCTTTCCTGGGCAGAGCTGTCCCGGCTCCCAGGCTCTCCAGCTTTCCTGGGCAGAGCTGTCCCGGCTCTCCAGCTTTCCTGGGCAGAGCTGTCCCAGCTCCCAGGCTCTCCAGCTTTCCTGGGCAGAGCTGTCCCGGCTCTCCAGCTTTCCTGGGCAGAGCTGTCCCGGCTCTCCAGCTTTCCTGGGCAGAGCTGTCCCGGCTCCCAGGCTCTCCAGCTTTCCTGGGCAGAGCTGTCCCGGCTCCCAGGCTCTCCAGCTTTCCTGGGCAGAGCTGTCCCGGCTCTCCAGCTTTCCTGGGCAGAGCTGTCCCGGGTCCCTGGCTCTCGAGCTGTCCCGGCTCGCTGCTCTCCGTCCCCCCGGTGCCGGTGCCGTGCCCGCGGTGGCACCAGGGGGTGCTGCCTGATCGCACTCGGCGCTGCCGCTGCCAGAGCAGCGAGAAGGTGACTCGGGTTTACCTGTTTGCTGGTTTTTTCACCATTATTTCAGTCTGACTGCGCCCATCTCCTCCCCCGGCGGGACAGTGCTGTTGGGGTGGGTTTCCCGTGGCAGCGTGCGATGCTCTCTCTGCTCCTTGCTGTTGAGATATTTAAAGATCTGTGCTTTAGCTGGGGGAAAACGCATCCCTGCGTGGGTGACCTCTGCCTGGGACCAGGGCAGGGCTTCTGGCTGGCGCTGACCCCTCGGCTGGGGACATCCCGGGTGGTCCCCGCTGGGCTTTTCCCCGCGGGGAGCCGCTGCCCTCGGCCCCGCTGTCCCTTGGGTCTGCAGGAAGCTTTCCCAGCCCACCTGGGGATGCCTCGGCAGGAGCCAGCGCGGGCTTTGGGCACTGAACTTCCAGCTGGTGGCCAGCGTGCGGCTTCCAAGGTCCCCTTTGGGCCGCGGGATCAGCGCGATGTGCGGATTGCCAGGGCCGGCTTTATCGGCAGCACTGATAGTGTAGGGCCTTCAGCTGTACCGAGAGGAGATAAGAGGCTTGGAGAGAACTTGACTGGGTGACTAAGATAAATTTACTGTACTACAGGAAATCGAAATGTGAAATGAAGATCTCAAACAACTGAAATATTTAAAAAGATACAGAAGTTGGGTGTGCGTGGGAGCTGCTCCGAGCCAGCCGGCTCCCGCCGGGACCGGCCCTTATCAATCCATCACCGGCCTGGCTGAATTTTATAAAGGATAATAGGGTGGAGGGAGAATTGAAATAGAAACTATCCATTACCGACGCCTGAATGACAGGTTCTCTGTGCAAATTAAGATCATAATTAACAGCCGAGAGGCTGGAAGTTTTCTGCTTTCTGCTGCTGTTTGTTTTCCGTCCTGCCGCTGTGGGGCAGGGTGGGCACATGGGGGGCCCCAGGGGGAATTTCTGTAGTGCCACAGGCTCTTCTCCAGGTACTTTCCTTGTGCCTTTATTGAGGGGCTCTCCAAAAACAGCAGCTTTTAAAAAATGTGCACAGTTTTGCAATTCCTTGGGTTAAAAAGGTTACTTGAGCTCCACCTTTTGCTGCTGATGGCTCTTTAGTTTCTGCAGACCCCAGAAATACCAGCCCTGTTCTCTGGGGCACTGGGAGGGTTGGAAAAGTCGGTCACATCTTCTTAACCCCTTTCTTTGCTCTGCTCCAAGCCCCGTTTGCAATTTCTCGTGATTAAATCCTCATGAACATCCGCGGGAGCCAGGCTATGTTCCCTGTCTTTAAAATGTCCTTCAAACCATAAACGCTCCGTTGAAAACGTTTCCGAATGTTTTTCCTCCTGGCTCATTTAATTTGGAAGCAGTGGCAGGAGTGCTGCTGCCATTACACCCGATATTTAGGAATGTGAAATTGCAATGCGAGGAGAGGAATTAGTGGAGCACTTGAAGTTGCAATAAGCGTAGATTGGGTGGATTGGAATGCTGGGAAGCTGTGAGCAGGCATGGGAAGCCTGACAGGGAAATCATCTATAAAGCCTAATGGAAGACCTGAGAGAAAGGGAATAGCAAACCTCAGGCTCGTGATGCTGGAAAGGAAATAATCCTAATTTGCTCGTGTTTAGTAACCCGAGACATAATTAATGACGTGAGAAGGGACATTTGAAGAAATGTGTCTTATGCCTGTTTTGCAAGGGTCCATCTCTGCCTGTGCTGCACACAGAGTTACCCTACAGCTGGGGCTGGGCTCCAGAACCTGCTGCAGGTTTGGGCAGCACCCAGAGCAAACTAAATCTCCATCTTCTGGGGCTCTGCCTCCCCTCTGGTGTCACAGGAGTTCAGAGGGTGCAGGCAGTTCAGTGAGAGAAAGCTGGGTCAATCTATGACTTTCCTTCCTCCCTTCCAGGGAGGAATCCCAATAGTTCCAGAGGGTCCAGAACTAGATTATCTTTAATGTCCTTTTCAACCCAAACCATTCTGTGATTCTGTGACCTTGAAACAGAGCAGTGATGGGGTCCCAGCCCGTCTGGTGCCCCACGAGGTGATGTGTGAATACAGCCCCGCCATCTGCCCGTCGCTGCGAGGGCCCAACAGGTTGTTGGGAATTGGCTGGAATTGGCTCATTTCTGAGATGGGATGACTTAAAACGCCCACGGTAGAGGAAATGGATACATCATTATTGTTATCTTCATCTCTGCCGTGGGCCCTGCGCTGGAATGTGCTCCAGGACTGAGGGATCAGTGCAGATGTGCGGGGGAGCTGCTGAGCTGCCCGGTGGCCTTCAGCTCTGGAAATGAGGCAAACAGAGCCGGTGCTGCTCTGGCACGTTAATTGGGCTGTAACCTTTGCATAACCTTCAGAAAACCTTCGGCTGTGTGAATCCACAGCCCGGAGCACGCGTCCTCCGAGGTGCGCAGAGCATCGCTTGGGGTCAGGGTCCTTGGACTGGGGGGGATCGGGGGACCCGTCCCACCCAAAAACTTGCGTGACCCCTAACTTGTGCTTCCCCAAATCTGGTTCGCTCCTGCCTGGCGGCAGAGCCCGGGCTGGGCAGGGAGAGCCCCGTTCCCCCCGGAGCTGGGCTGGGGCTGAGCTGCTCTGTGGAGGGCGGCGGGGCTGGGGCTGCTGGCTGGAGGGAGCCCTGTGCCCCCCGGGCGAGGATGCCCCGGGGCTGCAGCCCTGCCCCTCCTCGCCCTGGAATCAATCCCAGCGCCCGCCGCCGCCAGATTGCCTTGTCCGTTCCAATGATCTTTAACTCCGTTTTTCCCCGAGCAATCAGAAGCATTTTCTCTTAGTCCAGGTGGTCTTTTCCCATTTCGCTCTCTCCAGTCCCAGCACCCAGGGCAGTCACATCTCATCACGCCTTTTCTCAAGCCATTTGTACCTCCAGCTTTTTCTGTTGCCATCAATTTAGTGGCAGCGCTTCCCCCCTGCTCCGCTCCCCCCGCGCCCACCGCAGCTTCTGGGGGATGAAACTCAACCTCCAGAGCCTCGGCAGAAGCAAACGCAAATCCCCCGCAGCCCCTGCCCGCCTGCTTTTCATGCAGATGGGAGGGCGGCTCCCCAATTTCTTTTGGGAGAGACTCCCTTAAAAAAGCTTCTTCCTAGAAACACTGTTAGAAAGCAGAGGCAAATGTGGAATTTTAGGAGAGACTTAGTGCCTGCTGAGGAAGTAAAGACTGAAAACCTGCACTAATACTGCTTTCCCAAAGGCTGACTAATAATAGTAGTAAATTGATATTAGGAAGGGACTCTCCCTGTGAGGGTGGGCAGGCCCTGGCACAGGGTGCCCAGAGCAGCTGTGGCTGCCCCTGGATGCCTGGAATGTCCAAGGCCAGGCTGGATGGGGCTTGGAGGGACAGTGGAAGGTGTCCCTGCCCATGGCAGGGGTGGCACTGAATGGGATTTAAGGTCCCTTTCAACCCAAACCATTCCATGATTCTATGATAACAATAATAATAATATATTAAATATCAGGCAGCATCCTTTGACCACCTTTCCAACTCCTCATGTTCTGCCCTGCAAACTCCCTCCTGCTCACTTCTAACCAAGGTGTCCCTGCTCATCCCTGTGTGCTGAAGGTGATTTCTGCTCCCTCCCCATCCCAGGGGAAGATATCCCAGAGCCCCTTCTGCTCCCAGCCCGTTCTGAGGTCCATGCTCATTAAAACAGCTTCTTTTTTTTGGTCCTTAGCTTGCCCAGGCTTCAGCCTGCACTAGAAATCATTGAGCAGCAGATTGCAAAACACAGGACTGTCTGCACTGTGTATCAATAAAAAAGAAAAATACAAGGATATGGGAATAAAAGATCACTTAATTGGGAGTGCATCCTGTCTCCCCTGCACTGAGCATCAACTCAGCAAAACACTTTAAGTGTGTGATTAAATATAAACTCTCTCCTCAGCCCCTCGCTGTTCAGTGGAGCAGTTTAGAGAGTGCTGAGGTATTTGCTGAGCAGGGCTTTGCTGTCTCCCTGTTTTTCCTTGGGCAGAAGAATTAAACACACGTCGCTATCACCTATTAATAAGGCAGCAAGTAGCCACAGCAGCCCTTGTGCAGTGCAATCGAGCTCATCATTTTTCTGTATCGGAGCAATTAAGCTGCACCAGGAGGCCTGTGTCTTTATATCATCACCTAATGGCAGTGCAAAAGTATTCCAGGGGAGGAGAGAGGGGAAAAATCACATCCATATTTAATTGGTAAAGTTATCACCTTCGCTTCAGAGCCCGAACTTGCAGCCCTTCTGGCCAAGTTCCAAGTCAGATCTATTTCCCCCGGCTGGGAGGCGAGGAAAGTGTCCTTATATTATGCTTCTGCAACAAAATACCGTTTGAGAGCTCGTGAATGTGCTCCCAACTGCAGTAAATAACTGATGGTCTCTGTTCTTTGCCGCAAATGAAGATATCTTCGAGCTGTTAGGTTCCTTTCGGGTTTTTTTAAGGAAATTATTTGTCTTATTATTATTCTCCAGCCCCGCACTTGCCTGTCAGATTAAATTTTTTATTGCACTAAACCGCAGAGCCATCTGGAGCCCCTCGCATCCCGGAGCACGGCAGCGTGGCCCTTCCCTTGTCAGCGTTCCCGTTCCTCCCAAGCTCTTTATTTTCACGGTGAATTGTCCAGCCCGTTGTTTCCATCCAGGTGTGCCCTTGGGGGTGATCCCCGGGGCTCTGGTTTGTCACGCCCCGGGTTAGGCGGTGTTCCAGGGACCGGCTCTCCTCGGCCAAATCCCTCCTTTGCCAGCCTCTCCCTCTGCCAGCCCCGAGGGCTCCTGTGCCTTTGCACAGGGGCTGAACTGAAAGCGTTTTGTGCCCCTCTCTCCTCCCTCCCCAGGCCAGCTGGGGCTCCTCGGGTGCCACAAAGTGCCTCGGGGCTCCTGAGCCACCTGTGAGTGCCAGCAGTGTCCTTTGGCTCCAGCGGTGACAGTGACAGGCTCGAAGCTGTGGTGGCAGAGCAGCTCTGGCCCTCGTTGGCTGGCACTGGGAGTCACTGGTGGAAAAATACCACCAGGTGGAAAAATACCACCAGGAAAGAGTGGCCCTGAGCACCTGCCCCTTCCTGGCTCGGCCAGCCAGCCCTCCTGAGCTTGGCAGTGCCCTGTGGCAGGGGGATGCTCCTCACTGTGCTCTAAAGAGTCAGAGAAAGGAAAAGAGAAAAAGGAGAGGAGAAATATCGATAACTTCCATCTCCTCAAGCCCAGTAACTAGTTTTTGACACTTCTCTGCCACTCCAGCTTCACAAAGCCCCAGCTCTCTGAAGATTAATTGATGTAGGCCACTCAACCTATTTTCAAATCCCTTTCAGTTACCATTTAAAACCTTCTGATTTATTTTTTTTGATAAAGTCACCGAGGCTTTTTATGGATTCTCAAATGATTGTCCAGCTTGACAAATTGGATTCTTAAAGCTGGTTCTTTCAAGAAAAGGATGTGGTTTGACAAGACAAGAAACAGCTCATCTTTGAGACAGGGGGATAAATAAAAAAATAAAAATCCCATTCTTTGAGCCAGGTGCTGCTCAATGGGTGTCTTGCTCGTCACTGATAATCTTATCTGGCTGTGATGGGAAGGGACCCACACAAAGGGGCCCGGCCGGGCTGGAGGGCTGATATGCCACTGATTAATCGGTCTGTCCGGGCTGCAGAGCCTCAGGAAAGGTGATTAATGCCCTGTGAGACCAACCCCGAGCCCTCCGGTCCCCTCCCGCTGCGGGGCAGCTCCTGTGCCGGGGATGGACCGGGCAGGGCAGCTGGGCTGGCACCCGGCCTGTGCTGGGGTTTTAGGGAGTGTCCCTACCTGTACTGGGGTTTTAGGGGGTGTCCCTACCTGTACTGGGGTTTTAGGGAGTGTCCCTACCTGTACTGGGGTTTTAGGGGGTGTCCCTACCTGTACTGGGGTTTTAGGGAGTGTCCCTGCCTGTACTGGGGTTTTGGGGGTGTCCCTGCCTGTATTGGGGTTTCAGGGGGTGTCCGGGTCCCCCTGGCTGGGCAGGACCCGCGGTGTCACACGGGGCTCTGTGAAGGGCAGGAGGCGCTGGGGATGGGGCAGAGCAGCTCTGGGTTTGATGGGCTCCATCCGGTGACAGTGTCCCTGTCCCTGGCAGGGCAGGTGGAGCGGGGTGAGCCGTGCTGGCCCTCCCAGCCCACCCCCCTCTCTGGTTCTGTGGCTGCCACGCCTGCTCGCGGTCACTGCGAGTGTCCCTTGGAGTGCAGGGCCACCCTGGTGGCACCACGACACGGTGTCACCCTGCTGCCCGGGCTGCAGGGACCCTCTCAGTCCCACCAGGAGCCAGAGCACACGGCTGTGGCAGGCAGGATAAGATACAGTCCCTCTCTGTTTAAGTAATGCTTTTCATTTTTTAATTGACTGCCTTCACTTCGAACATTTCCCACCTGGCAGTTACTCTGAATAATGGAAATGCATCACAACTCCTACCCGCTCTCTGCATTGAACGGCTCTGGGTGATACTTTATATCTTATTATGGTTATTTATTATGATGTCCACTTGGGTTCTGTAGCAGAGGGAGATCATTAACCTCTCCTGCAGTAAAGAGAACTCTCTGTGTTGTTTTCAAAGCCATTAAAGCTTTGAAAATGCCTTTTTTTTTTTTTTTTTTTTTTTTTAATCTAGAGAACCTACAGGGCTGCACAACAAACTGCTGACACAGGTTGGTGAAAGGAGGGAGCACAGACCCTCCTGCTGGGTCCCATGGAATTGCAGATGGAGCTCGAAGTCAGGAAGGAGTTGTTGGCTTTTAGAAAACACTCGTGGGGTGCTGGGCAGATTCTGGTGGTGCTGAGAGAGGAGGAGATGCTCTCAGGAGGGGTGGGAGATGCCACCTGGGGTCTCCAAGGACACGTGTCCTGGGCCAGCAGCTCTTTGGGCTGGTCCAAATGGACCATAGCAAATTCCCTGCTCCTCCACCAAGGCCCATAAAATCCCCCATGGGCTCTTGGCACCTTGGGGAGCTGCTGTTCCCTGCACTTATTTTTGGGGGCTTCTCCCACCCTATGCCTTGGTGAGAGCCAGGAGCCTGCTGCACAGATTGCTGCTCTCAGAGGCTGCATATGGTCCCTTAACATCTATTTTTGGTCACTTAACATCTATTTATGGCCACCTGGTGCCATGCCCAGATGTTGCTGCTGGTGGGGCTTGGGGAGAAGCTCTCTGTTTTCCATGGCTGGCTGAGGTCTCAGCTCGGACCTGGCTGAGTGCTGGACACAGCTCGGCTCCCTGGGAGCTCTGATCAATCATGGGGGGGATTTATCTGGAGAGAGATAGAGGCAGAAGCTGTGTCTCCCACCTGGGCATGTCCCTGCTGGAGATGTGTATCCACTCTGGAGATGTGTTCCCTCAGGACCCTGAGGGATCCTGATTAAAATCCTGTCTTGCAGCAGGAGGGATGCTCACATCCCACAAAGTCACCTTGTGTTCCTTCACACCCAGAAGATCCTGAAATAAGATGTTCCCCATCTCTACGTAGCCACAGGCTTCTCCAGCTGATGGCTGCTGGTGATAAAGCCTTTGTAGGTGTCCCAGATTTTGGAAGCACATCGTGCTGGCCATATGGCTGGGGAACACGGAGGCTGCAGATGTGGTGGGATGCTGATGAATCAGTGGTGTTATCTGGCCTGTCTGTGCCTCTCAGAACCAAGAAGATGCTGTTCATTAGGCTCTTCTTGAAGTGCCAGCATAGAGAGAAAAGCATCTCTGGATTAAAAAAAAAAAAAANTAAAAAAAAAAAAAAAAAAAAAAAGCAGCAATTCCTTGTTTGGTTCCCGGGTCTTCCAGGTGGAATTTGCTCTGTTGGAAAGGCAGGAGATGATTTTCCCAATGGCTCTAAGTACACTGCTCATGCTCTGGCTGCACAAAGTTGCTCTTGTAGCTGTGATGCACCTCGGGGAGGTGAGTGTTTGCTTTTCTGCTACACACACTGAGACCTGAGGCGATATTGAGAATTAGGTGCCATTTTCACCTGCCCCAGGCAGCTGTAGCTCCAGTGCAGGCTTGTAGCACCTCCATCCCCACATCCCAGGAATCCTCTCCCGTGTCAAGTGCTGCCTGGGAGGGTGTCTCACCACAGGCTGAAACGTTTTCACCCCACCACGGTTGCAGAAGTGGCTGCAGAAGTGTTTTTGGTTGATGAACCAGGGCAGTCTGGCTTTGCAGAGAGAGTGACCCCTTTTTTCCCCAGGAGCCTTCAGCCTCGGGCGCTGGGGCAGGCTGGGGTGCTGCTGCTGCTGCTGCAGGGGCTCACGGAGGGAGAGAACGGGAGCTGGAGATCAGAGAGGAAACTAGGCCAGAAAATGCAGCAGATAGTTTGCAAAAGGATGATCCAAGCAGCTTTGATATGGATATGTTCCCTCGCAAAGACACGGCGCCGGAGAAGCGCTTTATCAGTGTCAGGAGATGACAAACGACGGCGGGGACAGTCACGGGGCTCGCTGCAGCACCTCGGCAGTGCCGCAGGTACCGGCGCTGCTCCGCCCCGGGCCCGCTCGGCACGGGCAGGGGGGATCGTCTTCTCCTCTGCTCCTTTTACAGCACCACAAGCGAGCGAGGGAAGGGCAAAATTGCATGCGGGCACATCTGGGGGACATCACCCCGGGTCCCTGGCGGGTGCAGGGACCGAGACAGCCCCGCTTGGCTGGCAGGTTTGTTAGGAGGAGCAGGGGAGGCAGCAGCACTCAAACAGGCGCTGGGAGCTGGAATTGTCCCTGCAGGTGCTGCCGGAGCCAAGGGTGCCACAAACCGACAGGGCAGGTTAAAAAGGAAATTGAAAAAAGAGGAAAAATCAAACCAGAGCTTTTTACCGTTACCTCGTCTTCTTTTTTTTATTTTTTTTAAGAGTTCCCTTGAAGCCTTGTCTATATAAATGTTGAATTATATGGTTCTTTGACTCTTTACTAGAAATTGCTCTGAATTACTTTTTTTTATATATAATCTGTTCCATTTCCAGCACTCTGCCATGTCTCGCAGAGGAATATCTGGAGCTGTTGACTGGCTCATTCTCCTGCTGCCAGGCAGCCTCTAATAAAGTTGCCCTCTGCTTCCACTGCAGGGCAGCAATCTGTAATGAAAATTTTATACGAGTGGTTGGGAAATGGAGTTGGAATCTGGGTTTCAAGTGTGATTTCATAATACTCAGGCATATATATATATATATATATACACACGCACAATGTTTGGAGATTTGGAAATAGGATGTTTTCCTTAAACCCCTTCCCAATGGGATCAGTGGGAATGTTGGTGGTTCAGACCTCCTCCTTGGAGCCCTCGGGTGATGGTGTGAATTTGGGAACCAGAACAGCCCTGATGCTGTAAATTGCATTTCTTGGGCATGCACTCCCATGGAATATGCCTGGAGCTGGTGCCTTTAGAAGGGAAGCACCAGTGCTTGTCTCCTTCCTTCCTGTGTCCATGTTTAGATGTTCCTTATAGTGCTTTAAATATTCCTTATGGTATTCCTTTAGGCACTGTCCATCAGTGGGGATCCTTCCTGTCCTCCTCAGTGTGTTTCCATGTGCTGCTCATCCAGGCAGGTTCCCTGGGATGTGGTCCCTGGTGGGATGGGGCAGCACCAAGATGTGCCATGGTGGTGATCCTTCCCCCTGGAGATGTCACTGGCTCCTGGTGCAGAGTGCCCTGACCTGGGGTGGGATCTGGGCAAACTCTCCTTCCCAGCCACTGCTGTTGGAATTTGGCACATCTATGCTGCACACGCAGCACCAGCCCTCTCTGGGGCTGATCAATATTTAATGTGGAATTTACAAAGATTGACTTGAGGATGCGTTTAAAATTGGAGCTTTAGCCGTGGGTGGCAATTTCCGAGTCACAGCAGTGGAGTTTGATTATTTAGAGAGATGGCATTTTGCACATTTAAAATAATCCTCAGGACCGCGGGGCTGTTGCAGCCCCCTCTTCCCCTAAACTGTTGACTTTTCAATTGTTTTGTTTGTTGATGTTCAATATTAATCACCCTGGCTGCTCGCTGTGTGCTGGGCTGATGGGCTCAGGCAGCTGGTGCTGATGGGGTGCAGCTCTTTTGGGGTTTGGTGCTTTACTGTGGTCCAGAAGCTGAAGTGTTTTGGAAAGGGACACTTGTGGTGTGTCCACAAGTGACACCTGGCTGTCCCTGCTCCCTGTTGGCCATGCCTGTGTGCTCCAGGCTGGGGCCAACACCCTGCACGTGCCCCTGCAGCACAGGCAGTGATGCAGACCTATTTGGGGACATTAATATTGGAGCTGGAAGTGTTCGAGACCAGGCTGGATGGAGCTCTGAGCGACCTGGTCTAGTGGGAAATGTCCCTGCCCGTGGGGTTGCTACTGCAAAGCCTGATGGTGGAAATGGTTTTGGAGTGAAGGCATTATTAATGAGGATGATGAGCAGGGAAGGTACACCTGAGCTCACCCAGGCTGTACTTGGCCAGCACATCCATCTACTGCTTGTGTTCATCCATTTCCTTAAACGCCTTCACGGGTGATGTCAGCCTGCCTGGCAGCTCTGTGCTATTTGAAAGAGCCAAAACAAATTAACTCCAGAAAGTTCCCATCTGAAATGGTGCTGCTTCCCAGCTCCTGGCTCTGAGCGAGGGGAAAGTGCTCCTGGATGACCACAGGGTGCAGGGATCCTGAGAGAAATGTTCCTGGTGGTTTAACCGTGATGGGAGCTCCTGCTGCCATCCCAGGGCACATGGCATGGCCTTGTGCCCACCGTGGGGGCCAGGATTGCTGCTTGTCCAAGAGAAATGCAAATATGGGACAATCAGCCTCTGCAGCAGCAGAGTGGGATGTGATGAAATCCAATCAGTTAATAACCCTTCACAGCACTGGGAGAATTGCAGATGAACGTGCTTTTAAATAACTTCTTTTTTTCTTCGTCGGAATTATTCCCCTGTGGTTTTTTTTTTTTTTTCCTGAAAAAATCCCCTTATTTTTGTTTGTGCCTGGCAGAAAGGGCCGCTGGGTTCAGCCCAGAGCCAGGGAATCTCGGCAGAGCTCTTCCACTGCATCCTCCCGCAGAGTTTTGGCTCCTGAAAAGGCACCTCCCTCCTTCTGGGTGGTCCCCTGAGCTCCCAGCTGCTGGAGGGGGGTGTCCCGTGGGGTTCCCACCTGCAGCCCCGGGGTGCTGCCCCATGGATGCTGCAGGGAGCTCCGGGGCTGCCGTGGGGATGAACGCTGCAGGAGCAGAGCAGACAGAGCTGATGAGCACGAGGAAGAGGAGGCTGTGAGACCCGGATAGTAATCAAGGCTAATTTGTAGATTTGCCATCCGGAGTAATTTCTTGCATTATTTTTTTTTTTCCCCCCTACGCGGTTTGCTCGGGGAGGGGGAGCAGGAGCTCTCCATCCTGCCTGATTAGGGGCTGTCGGGATGATTGATGTGCTCCTGCCGGGGAAGGTGAGTCCCTGCCCCGTGACAGCTGCGGTGACAGCCCGACAGGGACAGATCCCCAGCAGCACCTCCTCTTCCGAGGGCTGCCTGTCCCCTGGACAGTGCTGCTTCTGGCTCCAGTGGCTCCTGCCAAGGGCAAGCCGGTGTCCTGCCCTTCAACCCCCTGGGCACGGATGGAGGAGGAGGAAGGGGCATCTCCTGGGCAGGTGTGGGTGTGTGTGCAGCTGCTGGGTGCTCCCCTGCCGTGCAAGGGCCCTGGAGCTGCGGTGCTGCCTGGAGAAAATACCATAGACTGGGGAAAAAATCTCACTTAAGTCTTTGCAAAGCCATAGATAATGCACTGTGAGAGTGAACAAGCAGGATGGAAAATAATTGCACTCCTATTTTTCTCCAGCTTTTCTTATCAACGACTTTATCACCTTTGGTTTTATTTTACACCTTATTTAGACTTTACTGTAATCCCAGCTATTTCACCATTGACACCTCCTTAATACCTTGTCTAACACCTCTGACACCTCTGGCTAATGCTCAGGCCCTGCTCCAGCGCGGAGCAGGAACAGAAAAGAGCTGAAATGGAGAGAAGGAAAAATTATTTACTACCCAGGCTCTGTGAATAATAACCTCTGGGGAGGAGGTGGGGGCCAGCCCTCCCCGTGCAGCTGAACTTTGCTGTCTGCCACATCCGTCTCCATCTGGCCGTTCCCAGCCAGGGAACGCTGCTGCCGTGAGTGCTCCGCAGGAAGGGGAAGGCAGAGGATTTATTGTTCCTGGGAAACTGCAGCCTAGAAAGGCTCAACTTTGTGAACTGAAGCGAATTAATTCCTCTCACTTGGACACCCAAGCTCGGCCCTGTTTGAAATGTTCCTTGTCTGTGGGTGCTGCTGGTGTTGGTGGCCCCGGTGCCAACCTGAGCATCCACTGCTGCTCCTCTGGGTCTCTGCACAGCGCTGGGGCTGGGGCTGCACCCCTCCTGGGCAGCCCCGAGGGGGCTTTTTGGGGCTAATTCTGCTTTGGTGGCCAGGGAAGTTACCCGCTGGTTCGTGGGGACGCCTCCTTTGCTGTATGGTGGGATTTGTTAAACAGGTCTCAGCTGTTCCTGGTTGTCTGGAGATGGTAAAGGGGCTGCTGATGGGGTTGGCAGAGTCACAGAAACATGGAATGGTTTGGATGGGACCTGATCATCCATTCCTACCCCTCTGCCATGGGCAGGGACACCTCCCACTGTCCCAGGCTGCTCCAAGCCCCAGTGTCCAGCCTGGCCTTGGACATTCCCAGGGATCCAGGGGCAGCCACAGCTGCTCTGGGCACCTGTGCCAGGGCCTGCCCACCCTGCCAGGGAAGGATTTCTGCTCAATATCTGACCCACCGGTCTCCAAAAAGTTTGGCTTTTCCTGACCTGGAAGAAATCCCGCTGACCCCCAGTGCTGGGGATAGCTCAGCACTCTGTTGGGTTTTTCCTTTCCCCTTCTCTCCCAGCCCAAAGACCATGGCTACTTTACCTAGATTTAACTACCCATTACACAAACTATATCTCTAAAGCGAGGGATATGGCAGCTTTATTATAAGTTTATTACATGCTAATTCAAGCAAATAAATTTGCTCCAGCTGTGGAGCAAAGGAGATTAATAACCTCGAAGATCACTTCGCTGCTTTGATGAGTTTCTTGAACAGAGTGGAGTATATTTAGGAAGAGCAACTAGATTAGTCAAAAAACCCCTTTAATTATTAGTGACACTGTGCAAACTGCTTCCTACGAGTGGAATACCAACTACTTAACTCCCTGACCTTATTATTCAAATAAACACTCCTTATTATAGTGACATGACTTGCTCATCAACACATCAGATCAGCTGCCTGGGTGGGGGTCTGGGGGTCCTCGCTGTGTCGGCAGCCACCAGCTGGGCTCTGTGAGGGGTGTAACGACCCAAAAGGGTTTAAAAGAGCTTCATGTGCCACACCATGAGCAGAGAAACGGCTTTGCTGGAATGTTCTTGGCACTTGCTCCTTCCCCTGCTCAGGATACTGGGTTTTATTCTGCAGTTAATTCAGATTTTTCTGGAAGTGTTTAAGTCTGGATGTTCTGAGGTGCCTCAGTGTTGCTGATGTTTTAATGTGTGGTTTGTAGAAGAGCCTTGGAGGGGACTGTGGGGTTGTTCTTGTTGCTGATCCTCTCCCAGTGGTTGTTGCCCTCATGTTTAATGGAATCTGGGGAAATTCTGCATTTTCTAGTTTGTCTTCGTTGGCGGGATGCTGGAGCTGGATGAGGATTTTTCTGCCCCTTTCATAGATAAAAAGCAGGCCAAGAAGGGCTCCCAGAAATTATAACAGATATGAAAATGTCTATGGGCGTTTGCCAAAAAGCAGATAATTGTCAGAGAGACTTCCCGGTGCAAGGGGTTTTACCCTGGAAGTTTTTCTGGGAGCAAGGAGCTCCGTGTGGTGCTGCAGGACCCTGGGAACGGCGGTTTGGAGGGGAGCAGAAAGCGAGAGCTGGCACAGCCTGCAGCACCCGTGGGGCCGGGGGACTTTGTGCTCCCGCTGGGAATTTGCCCATCCCACCCTGTGGCAATCCCGCGGCTCTGCTCGGTAGCGGGAGAGGAGGATTTGTGACCCTGTGGCGAGGCCGGGAGGGATCAAAAGGCACCTTCTGCCTTGTCCCGGGGGGAAGCAGCCCCGGCGCTGCCTCCTCGCTCCGCAGCCGCTGCCCTTGAGCTGATGGATGCGGGCGGCGGCTCCGGCGGAGCGGAGAGGACGCGAGCAGCGATCCGCAGCGCCGCTTGCTTCCCTTCCTCCGCTCTGGTCCCGTTTTAGCCACAGCCCCGGCAGGATTCGGTGGATGCTCAGGGGACTCGGAGCCCAGGGGTGTCTCTTTGTGGGTCCCCAGGGTCTGTCAGCCGTCTCGGGGGACAGTGTGTGTCCAGCCGCTCTTGGAAAAGCAGCAAATCCAGAATATTCTCCTGCTCCTGTGCTTCTCGCTCCCCTGTCTCTCTCCTCTGCCTTCAAACAGTTTCTACTCTATGTAGAGCAAGCAAAAATGATGTGTTAAATACAGCCCGGGCTGAAGCTCTGAATCAAATCAATTCCTTTTTGATTCTCCAAGCTTTTGAATCCTCAGCCCTGCTGGAGGATTGTTAGCACAAGAATGGGGCTGAAGGAGCAATCCTTTCGCAGCGCTATTGACTCAATTATTTTGCCTCTTGATTTTGTATGAGCGGCCGCGCGGATATTCTGATTGCTAATGGCAGAGCATTGTTCGAGCGGCCCCGGGCTGGGCTGGGGCACCGCCACCTCCCCCTCGCTCCGGGTGGCACCGGCGCCTCGCTGCCTCGTGCGGGATGCGGTGTTGGATTGTCCTGGATGCGGTGCGGGATGCGGTGTTGGATTGTGCGGGATGCGGTGCGGGATGCGGTGTTGGATTGTGCGGGATGCGGTGCTGGGTTGTGGCGTTGGATTGCCCTGGATGCGGTGTTGGATTGCCCTGGATGCGGTGCTGGGTTGTGCGGGATGCTCAGGGACGTGCGGGGCTCGGCGGGGCCTCTCCGCCGGGCTCGGGGCCGCACAGGGCTCCCTCCCTCCGGCTGTGGCCGGGCCGGGATGTGCCGGTGACCTTCCCGTGTCCGCCCCGCTGTCGTCCCCGCTCCTGGGATGTTCCCAGCGCTGCCGGATCGATGGGGCCAGCGCGGGGAGGTTGCGTTTACACAGTGTCACGGCTATCAATATTGACAGCTCGGCCGCGTGTCCTTTGGGCCGGCCTGTGCGGGTTGGTGACGCCCCAGCGGCGCCCGGCGGGGGGGTACCGGCGGCTCCGGCCCCCGGAGGTGATGCTGAGCCCGGCCCGGGGTGCTGCACCCCTCCGGTGTTCACCCCCTTCAGCATCTCAGGCGTCCTTGGCTGGGTAACTCAGCCACTGCTGGGGCAAAGCAGGACGGGGACAGGGACAGGGATGGGACCTGGCTTCGGCTCCACCTCCAGTCAGGAGGGTTTGGAGCCAACAGCCCAACCAGGCTCACTTTTTCAAGATTAAAAAAGAGGAATTCCCCACCCTTCAAAAGGTTGTGCAAGGACCGATAGGGAGCAGTTTGGATGTCTGGATGAAAGGGGCTGGGAGGATCAAGCTGCTGCTTTGAAGAGGTAAAGCCCTGAGCAGTTTTATTGGAGGCCGAAATGCATTACGGGCTTAGAAAAGGCAAAAGCAGGAACTTTCTCCTGCTTTTTATTCTCGCTGATGTTTATGTCACATCAGAACCCGTGCTCTGTGGATGCAGGAGGTGACAGACACCTGCTGGGTGTCACCAGGCGACGGAGACACCGCAAGAGCTCATTCCGTACCGCTCCCATCTCCCCGGCTGGCGCGGGGTCACCCGGTTAATGCACGTTTCAGTCTTCATTGGCTTTTTAACCAGCTTTTAATCAGTAATTATTAGCGAGCGGGAGCGCTGCGCGGGCTGCTGTCACCCGCTCCCGGGGCGAGTGCCACTCCACGTGTCACAGCCATTAGCACCCAGTGGCGGCTGCGGGCTGGACACTGGCAGCGCCACCTCGGCTGGTCCCCAGGCTGCCAGAAATTCGGAAGTGGGTGAGGGTGTGCCCGGGTTTCAGCAGCCTAACCCCGTCAGGGTTGAGTTGTTCGTGAAGGCCAGGCTGGGGACCTGGGCTTGCTGCCACCGTGGGGTACGGTGGCTTTGAGGACCAGGCTCTTCCACTCATACTGGAAAGAGACTTCAGTTTCACAAGGACACGCAGTGACAGGACAAGGGGAATGTCTTCAAGCTGAAGGAAGGCAGGTTCAGTCTGGATGTGGGGAAGAAATCCTTCCCTGTGAGGGTGGGGAGGCCCTGGCACAGGTTGCCCAGAGAAGCTGGCAGTGCCCAGGGCCAGGTTGGATGCGGTTTGGAGCACCCTGGGATAGTGGAAAGTGTCCCTGCCTACGGCAGGGGGTGGAACTGGATGGTTTTTGAAGTTGTTTCCAACCCGGAGCATGCCGTGCTTCTCTGATAAGCTCAGTTCGCCCTGCAGTAGCCAGCCCGGCCCGCGGGAGCTGCCGTTGCCGTGGAGGTAAATAGCAGGAATCAGCCTTTGCCTAATGCACAAACAGAGTCAAGTACCGGTGCCCTTTGCAAAGCGCTAATGAATTACAAGTGTCTCTCCTTACCCACCTCGTGACCAGCTGAAAACTGCAGCCCTGCGCCCTCGACGTGCGGAGCTGCTGGAATTGCTCATTTCTTGCCGTGTCTGACAGAACCGAACGCAGAATGGCAAAGAGGGGTGGGGTTTTTTTGGGGTGGGTTTCATCACCATCAGGGTTTCAGTGCTCTCAGGCTGGGTGGCATCGGGCTCGTGCCACCACAGGCACCGGTACCCAGTGGAACAAATGAGCTTTAAAACCCCTCTATTTTATTATTCTGTATTAATAATGAGGCGGCCCTTGTAAATAGCCGTGAAAGGGAGCGCTTAAGCTCATAATTAATAAATGCTGGCTCGGTTTCTGCTGCCAAACTGCAGCCTCGAGATGCGTGATGGGGGATGTGCGGCTCGAGCCCTCCAAGCACGTCAATAAACCCGGGATTTACTCCGGGATTTTGGGACGGCCAGGACAGCCACCTGTGGCTTGGGGTACGGCAGAGCCTGTGGGACAGGGCTGGGGGCCCTGGGGGCACAGGATGGGATGTGGCACAGGTGTGCAGGAGCTCGCCTGCCCCATGGGTGCCACAGCAGGGGCTCGGTGGCCAAAGGACCCCCACGTGGGTGACACTGCACAACCCCAGTGGCCCCAGCTGCCTCCTGTAGCTCATGGTTACAACTCAGCCATAAATGTTTATGACAGGAGGGAGAGGAAGTAAATCACATTTATCTCCCTTGTTTTATCGGGGCACTAATTTGACAGGGAAGGGAAATTTTTGCTTATTTTACAACTCTGATTTCGGCTGCAATTTGATTTCAGTAGCTGGGAGGCGAACACAAAATCTTATTTTTATTCCAGAGCTGGTATAAAAATTTACATTTTGACACAGACCCCCACTCCCATTTCAGTGCTGCTACAGCGGGCCCGCGGGCTTTGCACAAAACACATCACCCACATATAATACACTCATAATTCACTAATGTTTGCTGAATGACAGGGTTAAGTGGCTGCTATTCCCGGCCTCCCACCACACTAATGTACTCCAGACCCGCTCTCCTTTTCTTCTGGATTGCAGTCAAATCGTTTCCTGCAGCCCTCGCAGTGGAAGCTCCTTCCACCCCGAACAAACACGACTTCCGAAATTATTTTCATTTGTTTTCCTAATCTAATTTTCCCCTCGGTGCTCCACTAATCATCAATCCCATTAAGGGCTTGATGTGTTGACTGCTTTCCAGAGAGCCCGTCCTGCATCCTGCCGTGCGCTGACCTTCACCGGGCCGGGCCCCCCGGGACCCCCCGGGACCCCCCGGCACCCGGAGGGCACGGATGCCTTGGAGGGGCTGCTGGGGCTGGATCCCTCCATCCCTGCCCCATCCCACAGCCTGATCTCCCCAGGAAAGGAACCTCTGTGATCCTGGAATAAAGACTAATGAATGATGAGTGTTTACAACCTAAAGCAGGGCTGGGGGGAAGTTGGCTCCGCTCCAGGCCAAGTGCCAAAGGCAAACAGCTTCTGGTGGAACATCTGAGCTGAGAGAGGGTGGGAAGGCAGAGAGTGTGTCACTCCAATGAGGAAAACACACAGCAAGGGTGTGGGGGACTGGGAATTTATCCAGCAGGATTGGAGGCCACCACTGCCCCTCCTGGAAAGAGGATTAGTGCT